>CABHPP010137324.1:0-26528 GCA_902168425.1 Peromyscus attwateri
GTGAGCAATGCCAGAGGGATCAGCCGATTGTGGGTGGAGCTATCCCTGGGCTTTGGTCCTTAGTTCTTTAAGAAAGCAGGCGGAAACAAGCCAGTAAGCAGCACCCCTCCACCGCCATCAGCGCCTGCCTCCAGGTTCCTGCCCTGCTTGAGTTCCTGTCCTGACTTCCTACAATGAACAGCAGTATGGAAGGTGAGCCATATAAACCCATTTCTCCCCAACTTGCTTTTTGGTCACAGGTTTCCTCACAGCAATAGAACCCTAACTAAGGACATCCCTCAGTCCCTCCGCTGTCCTTCCCCACCTCTAGGACTCACTTGGAGGCCCTTCCAGGTCTGTTAGTGTGGGGGAGGGAGAAGGAACATTTGGGCTCTTTTGTTTAAGCAGTGTGGTTGTCTAGCGTTGACTGAGGTCACACCTGTGTCCGTTGTTCTCAGCCATCACAAAGTCAGGCCCTTTTGGCTCTGGATCTTAGGTTTTCTCCTGTTTCTTGCTTTTTCCTGCCTTCTCTTTGGTTTGTAGATAATGTAACTAGGGTTTTTAGGGCCAAAGTTTAGGTTTCAGCAGGGTAAGTCTTGGCCGCCCATCCCTGACATACAGCTAAAGAAGCAAAGCTGAAAAGCAGAGATTTAGTCAGTTGCCTACATTTGAGAGACAAGGGATCCAGTGACCCCAAGTTCATCTTTGGGAATACTGGTGTGAGTCTTCGGTTTAAACAGAGAAAGATTTGGGGGCAGAGGGAGCAAGAAGTATGCCTAAATAAGCAGTCCTGGTCAGGGAGTGGCCTGCCTCTGCAGGGTGGTCTGAAGACGTCTTTATTTCTATCACTGGTTGGACAGTCTGGCCCTAGAAGACGATCACTTCCGCTGTAGGGTGTACATTTGGTCCCCTACGAGGGACTGCTGTTGCTGGGATTCAAGGTGGCTGGAGATTTAGGACAGTAAGTTACTTCTGTGCCTTCAGCCTTGAAAGAGCGTGGGTTAGGCTAGACAGACATGCCTTGAGTGATTAGCATGCCTGTGAGGTGAGCCACAGTAAGGAAGCCAGCCACAAGGTGAAGGCAGAAATGCCAGGCGCTCTTACCTTCTGGGCCCAAGTGAGGAGTCAACGCAATTGGTCAAAAGCAGCTTTTAAATGCCCGCTCCAGGCACATGTGCTCACCAGCTGCACACACGGTTGAGCTCTTCCTCTCTCCTGTCCTGCCGAGGATTCTTTTTTTTTTTTCTTTTTCTTTTTTTTTGGAGCTGAGGATTGAACCCAGGGCCTTGTGCTTGCTAGGCAAGCACTCTACCACTGAGCTAAATCCCCAACCCCTGCCGAGGATTCTAAATCATTGCGGCATGGTTTTAGGGGACAGGGGACTCTGCGGATGCCCAAATTTAGATTAATGACTCAGCCTGTGCAGGAGCAGTTCCCAGGATGAGTGGCTGCTGATTTTTGTGTATGTTTTAGTATCCCATAGCTTTCAGTCATTTTAGTAAAGGACTTCCATTTGAGGGTTTGTCTTAGTTAGGTTTCTATTGCTGTGATAAAACACCGTGACCAAAAGAATTTGGGGAAGAAACGGTTTATTTTACAGTTCCACATTACAGTCTGTCACAGACGGAAGTCGGGGCAGGAACCTTTGCAGAGGTCACCGAGGAATGCAACTTACTTGCTCCTAATGGCTTGCTCAGCTTGGTTTCTTAGAGCACCCTAGACCACCTGCCCACAGGGGGCTGGACCCTCCCATATCAATCACCACTCAAGAAAATGCTCCAAAGGCTTGCTACGGGCTAATCCGGTGGGGGGATTTTCTCAACTGAGGCTCCCCCATTTGTGTCAAATTGACACAGAAACCAGCTAGCATGGGGTTTAGACATGCTTTTGCTATTTTTGCATTGGAAAAAATGGGCAGAGAACCCACTGAACCACTGGTCTATCTCTGGTTCTAAGCTAAGTAGGCAAAGCATCCTTTTGGACCCCAGGATCTTGGAAAGAAAGGAGGCATAGGAGCACCATGTTAGTGTTCAGGCAGAGAAACCAATCACTCAGGTCTTTTGAACCGAAGAGCCTGGTGACAGAAAGGGCTGAAGGAGTGAGTGACAAGTGTCCTTCATCAGTAGGATGACGTCATCAGCAGGCGCCTTTGCTAGAAGCTGCCCTCACTCCTGGGGCTGGAAGATGGAAGGGGATGCAAATTGCTGGGAGCCCTGAGATACTGTCTTAGCTGGTCGGGCCCCAACCCACCCATTCAAAACCTGCTGTTGCTCCTAACTACCTACCCCCAGTCACGTGGTCTCACCTGCAAAGAGGCTGGGTGTTTGTTGAACAATTAACTACATATGGATGCAACAACCCTGCCACCAAGAGAGAATAGAGATCTTTTTATAGAGTCATTCCCTACCCACAGATGCAGACACACACACACACACACACACACACACACACACACACACATCCCTGAGACAAGAGTCTCCCACTGAAACACTCAAAGCCTGTTCTGGCTAGGCTGGCTAGCCAATGAGTTCCTGGCATCTCCCTGTGTCTGCCCCACATACAGCTTTTCATATGCGCACTGGAGATTTGAACTCAGGTCCCACTGCTCGAATAACAAATACCCACTGACCCATCTTCCCAGTCCCAGGGTGGGAGTTCGCTTTTGTTTTTTTTAAAGGTCGGTGTCCTCTCCTTTCCTGTTCCCCTTCAGTCCTCTCCCCTCCCCCAGCGCCCCCAGTCCTCTTGGCTGCTCACCTGACTTCACTTTGTTCTTTGCAGGGCATCCTAGCCCAGCCCCAGCCCTGGTGGAAGATTCAGTTGTTCATGTGGGAACCAGTGCTGTTTGGGACCTGGGATGGTGTGTTCACATCCTGCATGATCAACATTTTTGGGGTTGTCCTGTTCCTGAGGACCGGCTGGCTGGTGGTGAGTAATGAGCTGGTGACCTTGGCACTTCTGGTGGCCCTGTAACGTGGAAAAGCATCTTGGACCCCACAACTAGGGGACAGAGTCCTGAAGCACAGATTCTCCTGAAAGGAGAAGCAGGAAGCACAATCCAAGGCTGACAGTGCTTTTCGAGTCCCTGGAGCCTGGCCCTCAGAGGCTCCCCAGTGAGAGCCTCAGGATGGACCTGACTATATGGAATCAGGGCTCATTGTAGGTGGGACTAGAGATAGGGCAAGGATCAGAGAGATGGTGGTTTTTACTCTGGTTTGTGACCCTTCTGGGCTTCCTGGCGTTTGTCACATCACCTTGTGCCCCTCTGAAACACCAGCTCCCATGACATGGTTCCTCTCATACTGTTCCTGGCCTTGTTCGTAGGGCCGCTCGGTTGGAGGTACAAGCGCCTACCTCTCAGGATTTATTACCCAGGACAGACCCTCTTGTATTAGATCCTGATGGGTAGTTTTATCTTCAGCACAGGGCACAAAGGACCTCTCCTTATGCCTTGGGCAAAAATATCCCAGCGCTTCCCTTGCAGATGTGGGCCCTGAGCTGGGTTCCCAGACCTCTCACACCACGTCTTCTCAAACAGGGGACTTAAATGGGCCGAACAGGCCGCCCAGAACCAAAGACCACCCAGTTAAGAATTACACCCCTAGTGTGTAATGCCTAGTGTGTGCAGACACTAATGCTGCCGGTGGGGTTGTGAAACACAAGCCTTTGCTCCTCTGGTGGTGCAGACTCACATTAGGAAGGAGAGATCTCCAGAGCATTAAGGCCCCAGGAGTGGAGCCCTGCAGCGGATGTAAGGTGTCTGGGAAAGCTGCCTGGAGGAGGAGTTGCAGGAGGCGTGAAGGCTGGATTGGGTTGGAGAGAGTGTTCAGGGAGACTATTGTCTGCAAGTGCTCACCAGAGAAATAGCCAATGCTGTGGGGGACACACACACACACACACACACACACACACACACACACACACACACACGAGGTACATGTCAGGTAAGACTTGAGTCAAGACGAGACACTAGGAGGCATTTCTGTTGTAGTCTAGAGGCAGAATGCCTCCTTGGGAAGCCTTAGGCTTAAATCTTTTTTTTTTTTTTTTTTTCTGAAGTTATCAGTGTCAGGAAAGAAGACAGCTCTATGTTCTTTAGCCATCTCTGTTTATTTATTTGATGTTTAAGAAATGGCTGTCTAAAATGAGCTCCATCCCCACAGTGAAGGTGTAAGTCGTACTCACTGTTTATTGTTGTGTAACGAATTGCCCCAACATCAGCAGCTTATGGCAGCACTGTGTATTCTGTGGTTCTGAGGGCCACGTACTCAAGGCCCCTGTGAGGGTTGCTGTCAGTCAGGCACACGTGAAGGCTCCACTGGATCACCCAAGTACCATTTGGCAGGCTTTAACCACATCACTGGTCTCCTTGTGGGGTTGTCTCTTTTCGAGGCTGCAGACTTCCACCAAGACCACAGATAGAATAGGAGAAAACTCATGCCTGCAATGGCGGCCAGCGCCTCTTCGATGTCCTAGCCTCAGAAATGATATCCCATCCCTTCTGTGGGACCCGGAAAGCAGGTCCACACAGGACAGAGGCCACACAAGGACGGGAACACCAGAGGCAGGGGTCACAGGCCATCTTTGAGCTTGTCTGTCCTTTTGTCCTGAAATAAACTCTGCCTTTCAGCTCTGCCATTGGTATCGTATTTTTGATCATGAAAAGAAAAGATAAATGTGAAATGCCAAAAAATGAGACAGAGCATTCAGGGAATTGTATGAAATTGAAATAGATATAATGCCAAAAGCATTTCTTAAATAGAAAAACATTAGCTGTAAAACAACTTAGAGACACAGTTTATAAACTGTTAGAGCGACAGTTCTGTTCTGAAGACCCAAGGTTGTTCTTGGAGCGGGGTATTTATATTCACATGCAGACAGGTTTCAAGTGTGAACAAAAGAAGAAAATGGTTCTGTAGGATTTCATTGAAAGTATAATATTAGCAAAGTCAATAGTGCGAACACTCTGATGTCATGCTCATGGACACCAGTGTCCTGGGGAGCTGGGGCTGTGCCATGAGTGGAGGAGGGAGCCACACGGGCACTTTGGTTCCTGTCAGCCCTTCTCCACCCTGGGTCTCGCCACTACCGGCTAGTACTGCCACCACACCCAGGAGTTCAGCAGCGTCCTTTGCCATCCGGCAGCAGCTGGGCTTTGCACACGTGGCTGTTGGCATTCTCTTTCTGAAGGAAGCTCACGGCTGTCCTTATGCACCAGACTAGGCCTTGAGGACATTCAGAGGGTGTGGTATTTATAAGCGGTGTAACAATAATTAATAATAATCGTGTAACATTTATAGCAAAATAAGATATAGCAAGTAAGGCTTATCAAGTCCTTACGTGGCAGGCGGCAGGCAAAGCGAAGTAAATATGTTTGACTCTCTAAACTTTAGGATTTCCTGACAGCTATGAGACAGATATCATCTGTTTTAGGAGGGGACAACCCGGGGCTGTGGAGTAGCAGAAGGCATAGTTGAGGAACCACTTCCGGTCTGCTCACACTGCACACAGTTGGCATGCAGCAGCCAGCTCTCTGTAGACAGATGTCCCCTAAGGGACCCTCCCCTGGCTTGGGTCTCCACACTCTGTCAGATGTGCAGAGGCCCCTCCTGTTTTGTGCGACTGGTAGTGACTAGTGCCTTATAGTCCCAGTTGTTTGTTCTGCTCTGGCGCAGCCCTGAGCCTCCTGTGGAGTTTTAGTTTTCTTTCTTTGTTGGTTTTCCCCTGCTGGGCTTGAACCCAGGCCTCCTAATGGGCAAGCGCTCTGTCAGAGAGCTACATCTTCAGCCCTGCGTTTCACTTCTGCTCTGGTTTGTTCCCTGAAGGAGCTGGACATAGTTAACGAAGATACCTATAATACTTTAAAGAATAAACAAAAACTGTGAGAGGGAGTCCTTGAAGGGTCTGTGCTTGTCGCCTGAGCACTCCCTGTTGACCGGGTCTCACTGGCAGGTCACTCCAAAGCCAGGTGAACAGTGTGTCTCTGGGAGTGCCTGTCCCAGTGGCCTCAGGGGGGACAGTGGATAGAGGGCCTTGCTTCTGGGCCTACTGTGTGGCATTATGATGATGGGGGAGGGCATGTTGCTAGAAAGAGAAAACCAGAATTGGCCCAGGTGAGATCCACAGTTAAGAGAGTTAGAGTGCAAATATCCTCCTGAGTGTCTACAGAAACCCACTGATTAGTAAGGACAGGGTAGCAAAATGCTGGGGCTCAGGAGAGGAAGAACCCTGCCTCCCTGCCGTCTTTCTCCCTATCCCAGACCAGCATTGCAGCCTGAGCACCCCTCCCTTGCAGGGCACCCCTCCAGCTCATTTGAAGGCCCCTCTGTCCTCCTTCACTGTCTCTCCATCACTCAGCACACTTCCAGGCGTCTTGCCTGCCAGGAGTCCCCAGTGCCCATTGCTCTCACAAGGCATGCAGCGCTGCAGAGGGCTTGCACTGTGCCCTTCTTTTGATTTTCACACTGAGATGTGTCTGTGTGTGTGCGCGAGCGTGTCAACATGCATGTCCAGGAATGTGGGCTTATTTGCTCAGCAAGCATTTAATAAGCACTTAGTGTGTGGCCGTGCGAAGCCCGGCGAGCGTGAAGGGGGATGGAAACGTGTCCTGTTCTCACATGGGACATGGGCAGAGAGACTAGAGACTGTGATAAATAAGTACTGTGATAAAAAGCACTAAGCTGTGAGTACTGGAGGGCTCAGGGGAGGGGTGCCTGTGACAGCTACTGGCGGAAGAAGTCCCGGATACTGAGTCTTTAAGGCTGCTTTGGGGATAACCTGCAAGCCAGTGGAGTGAGTACAAAGGGCTTTCTAGGCAGAGGGACTGGTGTGGGTAAGAGGACGGCAGGGAGAGAGCATATCCTATCCTGCGAGGTCAAGGTCACCTGCACGATAGATTTGCAGGCTCCTGGTGACTCTCTCTCTCCTTTTTAGTTTTACTTTTGTGTATAGGAGTGTTTGACTACATATATGTGCACCACATGCATGCCTGGTGCCTGAGGGGTCAGGAGATCAGTCCCCTGGATTCCCTGGAACTGGAGTTAACAGATAGTTGTGAACTATCATGTGGGTGCTGGGAACCAAACCCGATCTTCTCCAAGAACCACAGTGCTCTTAACTGTGGAGCATCTCATCTCTCCAGCCTGGCTGGAGTCTCCTGAGTTGCCTTCACTTTAGCCACATGTGGTATAAAGTCATTAGGGTTTGAAGGGTGGATTTTCCACCTGTCTGAAATTTCCTGCAGGCCTTAGCTCAGGAGAAGAACCAGGAGGTACCTGACGCTTCTTTTCTCCTGGTTCCTCTGCGGTCCCCCTGCCCGGTGGATAACCCAGTGGGTGGAGGCCTGCAGTGCTTCTGTTGGGACGGCTCCAGTGAGATGTCTCTCCTAAATCTGACACCCCTCCCCCACTCTGCTGCAGGGAAACACAGGTGTGCTCCTGGGCTTGCTCCTGGTGTCCTTCGTCATCCTCGTGGCCCTCATCACGGTGCTGTCTGGCATTGGCGTCGCAGAGCATGGCGGGATAGGCAGCGGTGGCGTCTACTCCATGATCTCCTCAGTCCTTGGTGGGCAGATGGGAGGCACTGTCGGGCTGTTGTACGTGTTTGGACAGGTGAGGCCGCAGCATGAGTCAACTCCTTGTTGACTCCATGAGTCAAGGTCTCTACCTGTTCATTGGCCTTCATCTCGTCTCCTTCCTAATTTGACCTGGGGGAGGGAAGTGTGGGGACAAGGGCCCCAATTGACAGAGGATCACACTGGGCTCTGAGGGGGGGCTCCCACCAGCAATCTAGGTGGAGAGCCTGAACTCCAGAGCTCCTGTCTCCTCCTGCCTCTGCCTCATGAATTCCCGGTGTGCCCAGGCCAGGGACTGGTAGCATCTCACTTCTGTGGCCTTTCCAGGAGGGGTGTGCATGGCAGGGAGCCCTCTGCACTTTGCACCATGGGTGGGCATTGTGCCTCTGCCAGACGCCTATCCTGGAAGCAGCCCTTTCCTCTGGAGGTGAAGCTCTAACAGGTCTGATGACTTGGGTGGCCTTAAGCAGGCCAGAGGCCCTCGTGTGGATGCTTAGACTGAGGCTCATGCCAATGAGGCCACACATTGGGGTGGACACAGCAGGAAGAAAACCAGCAGGCAGGGAGACATTCCAAGGCTCATCTAAAGCTTGGTTAGCTGGGACACAGGGATGGAGATTTGATGCTGGGAAGGCAACATGCAGACATTAAGAAGTAGCTTTTTGTAAGTGTGGCTTGGACCAAACGGATTTTTAATGGAAAAACAAATGGTGGCGGGTGGCCAATTAAAAAAGAACAAATGGGCATTGTTTTCATTTGAAGCAGCAGAGGCATCAGCATAAATATGTAGCTGATGTTTTCCTGGTCCTGCCTGGCCCACGGTCAGGACAAATCTCTCTCACCCGCCAGTCCCACAGCCAAATAAACACACAGAGACTTACATTACTTATAAACTGTATGGCCGTGGCAGGCTTCTTGCTATCTAGTTCTTCTATCTTAAATTAATACATTTCTATTAATCTATACCTTGCCACGTGGCCCGTGGCTTGCTGGTATCTTAACATCTGCTTCTCATGGCGGCTGGCAGCATCCCTGCCTCAGCCTTCCACTTCCCAGAATTCTCCTCTCTCCTTGTCCCGCCTATACTTCCTGCCTGGCTACTGGCCAATCAGCGTTTTATTTATCAATCAATCATCCACAGCATAAATACATCATATTCCCTAAGGGCATAAAGCTGAGTGCATGAATGTATATGAGTATGCATGTATGTGTGCACATGTATTTGTGTGTGCATGGGTATGTGTGAGAAAGTATGTGTGTGTGTGTGTGTGTGTAGGACAGGTGCATGGGAGGCACCTCATTACTTGTTCAGAAAAGGCAGTTGCTTTTACTGGAGAAAATCTAGAAATAAAATATATGTTGAGCATCCTCAGTAAAAAAAAATCCAAAATCCATAACTCAAAAAATCCAAAACTTTTTTGAGCATCATATTGAGCAGGGTTGAAATATTCAGAGTTTGAAGTTGGATGTGGTGAACATGCCTGTAATCCCAGCGTCTGAGAGGTTAAAGCAGGGGGATTGTGACCGATAGGTCAGCTTGGCAAAATAGTAAGATCCTGTCTCTAAAGAAAAAAACAAAACAAAAACAAAAACAAAACCCCTACACCAAACAAAAACCCAAACAACAGAAAACCCCTACCAAGCCAATCCACGCCAAACTCTCAGACAACAGAAAGCAGCAAACAAACCAAACAAAACCCACCAACTTTTAGATGTTGGAGCATTTTTGAAGCTGGATTTTCACAGGAGGAAAAAGCTTAGTCAATAATGTAAGTCTTTTGTAAATGTTCCAAAATCCAGGAGTTGGAAACATGCATTGCCTCTGTGACAGCCACTTTGGAATGGCTAGCAGTCCTCACAGGCTGCTTTGCCACCCTAAGGGCTGCTTTCCTGTTCTGTGACAGTCACAGGGGCTGCAGGCTGGTCACACAGACAGCCCACTTTCCCCACTCTCTGGGCAGACAGGAGACGAGGACAAGGGCTGAACCCCCTATGGGGAGAGGACCCTGGGTGGGCTGGAAGGAAGAGTGTTCACAGAGGTGTGCCCAGCATAGGCAGCCATGGGGAGAAACTTCTGGGCCCAGGCCTCTGACAGCAGTCCCTGTAGTCGGTGCTGTCTGAGGTCGTCTGGGCCAAGTCTCTGACCAGGGTGCCTTACCTTCCTGTCCTTAGTCGACGTCTGGGTTTGGTTTGCTTGGACTTTGCTGAGGATGTTGGCACACACACTTCCAAGGATGCTGGCCTGCAGCTCTTGGGAGATGCCTTTGTCTGGTTTTGGTGTGGGGCTAACACTGGCTTTTAGGACTCACTTGGTGGGGGTTGGGGGGTTCCCTTCTCTTCTAGTCTTTGGAAGTGTGTATAAAGGGTTGTCTCTAACTCTTTAAATGCTAAGTGGAGCATAGCAGTGTGACCATCTGGTCCTGGTTTTCTTGGTGGCCATTGTTTCAAATCTCCCGATTATTAGCATACTCTCTGCCTGCAAGGGGGTGTCCTGATTCTGTTTTGGGTAGTGTTGGTAGGTTGTGTCTTTCTGCATATCCAGGTTATCTAGAGTACTGACTGGTCCCCTGTAATTCTCTTTATTTCTTTCTGTCTGGTGATGACACTTCTCTCCTTCCTTCCTTTAATCATTTGAATTCACCTCTCTTCTCGACCAATCTAGATAAAGAGTTATCCCATAATTTCATTTCATCTTAAGTTGCAAAGAATGAGGTTTCCATTGTGACATTTTTTACTGGAAATCTGTCGCTGTCAATGCTCCCTCTCCCATCCTCTGCTTCCCTCCTTGGGTCCCCCCACCTCCTGTAGCCTTCTTTCTTATTTCATGTCACATGTTAAAGAACCAACTCTTTGGGGGACATGGTCTCACTATGTAGCCCTGGCTGGCCTGAAACTCACGATGTAGACTGTGCTGGTCTTGAACTTAACAGAGATCTGTCTGTCTTTCCATCTCCTGAGTTCTGGGATTAAAGGCATGGGCCACCACCACCTGGCATTATTTTTTATTTTTAATTATGTGCGTGTGGTGGTGTTGTTGAGGGGCTGTGCATATGAGGGCGGTGCTCCTGGAGGTCAGTGAGGGTGCTGAATTCCTAGAGCTGGGGTTAGCAGGTGGTTGGAGTCCTCTGTTATGTGTGATATATGCTATTAGCCACTGAGACATCTCCAGTGCCTATATTTTTTTTAAAGATTTTATTTATTTATTATGTATACAGTGTTCTGCCTGCATATATGCCTGCAGGCCAGAAGAGGGCACCAGATCTCATTACAGATGATTGTGAGCCACCATGTGGTTGCTGGGAATTGAACTCAGGACCTCTGGAAGACCAGTCAGTACTCTTAACCTCTGAGCCATCTCTCCAGACCCAGCCTATATTTTAAAACTATTATTATTAGTCCTTTGAGAATTTCATATGATGTGTTTTGATCATATTCAAACACACCCCAGTTCTTCCCAATTCACCCCTCTTTCCTTACCTACCTAACTTCGTGTTTTTTTTTTTTTTTTTTAACTCTATAGCCTAGTGGTAAGTATTTTGAACCCCCAGTAATGGGTTTCTCCACTGATGCAATAAGCCAAATCAAGCTGAATTAATAAGACTAGGTTTGATCGGAGCAAAGCATTCCTGGGTGATCCCCAGGGGAAGGAAGGAAGAGAAGTCACGTGGCAGGTCTATGGACTAGAGCTTAAATACCCCCGCAGGCTCGGTCTGGAGCTGCTGGGGGCAGGGGGAGGAGCTGCAGCTTGGCGGACTTTCTGAAAGGGGCAGGGTTTGGAGAGGGAGGAGGGGGGCTGAGCTTCCATCCGGACACCTAGGATGGCCTTGAACCCGTGGGAAGCCTCTTGCCTCTGCCTCTTAAGTGCTAGAACTACAGGCCTACGTGCCTGATTAGAACCATGATTTTAAAATCTTGCCGTGTGGTCTGGAGAGATGGCTCAGCAGTTAAGAGAGAGCACCAACTGTTCTCCCAGAAGACCTGGGTTCGATCCCCAGCACCCACATGATGGTCCACAGCCACCTGTGACACAGTGTCAGGGGATCTGACTTCCTCTTTGGGCCTTCACGGGCACCAGTTAACCAAGTGGTGCACAGACATACACACAAGCAAAGGCCCCCATCCATGTAAAATAAAAATTAATAAACTTAATAAAAAGCCTCCCATGAAACAGCAAAAATATAAAAAAAAAAAAAATCTTGCCATGTCCTGGACACACTCAATCCTTCCTCCCTCACTTTGGAGGCCTGGCTAGCCGCCCTACCCTATAGGACCAGATCCACGGCTAGAGGAGAAGATTGAAGCGAGAAACCCTCCTCCCTCCCTGTGCCACCCATCTGTGGGGCATCCGAGGAGCCTCTTAGGGCTACTTACTTGGATGTGAAAATGTCTGGCTTCGGCCTGTGTTGACTGTGTCAAAACATTGGTCATGGCTAATGTGCTCTGTGCTGGATTCTCTACGGCAAGAGTGGAGGATCAGAAAGCCTTTTTAGACCAGATAGAGGCCTGGAGTTTTCATGGTGGGAGTGAGCACCTCCATGATCCATACCTGCTGCCTACTGCAGCCTAAATTAGGATTTGTGCCTGAAGGGGAGAGTGTGGAGGGATGTGCCTGTCTTCCGCTCAGGTCTCCTGGATACCCGATTCAGCCGAAACAAGTACCCAGGAGGGATGGAGGTCTTCTATCCTGAGAATATACCTCTTCCTCCCTTTCAGATGCTGAGCACCGCCCCACCTTATGTGGCAGGGAGTTACAGATGTTTTTATGTTGAGAATGGTAAAAAGAAAAGTCCCTGATTATGTTAGAAGGAAATGAAAACTCTTTCCAACTATAATGAGCTCTGGGAATGTTTACAGAAACTCAGTAATGCTTTCCAAGGAAGAGCATTTTCCAGCGTGGATGCCTTAGGGCAGCTGGCTTGCTCGGGAAGGCTTGGGGTTCAGACCCGCCCTGCGTCAGCTGTCTCAAGCCGGATGTGGGCTAAGCCAGGAGTTCTGAGCAGAAGGGAATATCCTTTCTGCACTGTAGGAGCTCATGCACAGGCTCCTCTTTCCCTGAGATGGGTTCACTTTGTAACTGGGTACAAGGCACCATTGTCAGTACACCCCAAATGTGTGCAGGTAGTCCAGTTCCTGCCCTACCAGCTAGAAATGTAAAGGTCTTACAATAACTCTGATGGTGTGGGGGCTCTCCCCCTTCTCCCTACTCAGGATCTTGCTATATAGCCTAATCTATCTGCATATTGCCAAGTAATCCAAGCTAGTCTTGAATTCACAACGCTCTGCCTCTACTGTCTTCGTGCTGGGCTATTAGACAAGTGCCCTCATCCCTAGCTTGATAGTTGACCTTGACTGTCAACTTGGTTGGATATAGAGGAACTTAGTAAAGACCACCACTTGCTGTGTCTGTGAGGGTGGACAGCTGAGGGGCAAAGAGCTGTCCTGACTGTGGGTGCCACAGTCCTGTAAGCTGGGGATCAGACCGAACAAAAACAGAGGAAGTCAGAGCGGATGGTAAAGTCTTCCTTAGCAGGTGTGTAAATGCTGCTACCACCGCCCATGAACATCAGACTCCAGCTTTGGCAGCCTTTTGATACAGACCCACCCCAGTGACTTCCACAGAGCTTCCAGACCCTTGTCTTGAGACTGGTGCTGCATCTTGGTCCCTCTTGTTTGGAGGTTTCTGTCTTCTTGGACTCAGCAGCCAATCGCTTATCTGGCTTTCCAGCTTGTAAATGACCATTGCGGGACTACCCAGCCTCTGTCTGTGCAAGCCAACCCACCAAATCCCCTTTTGGAGTCCCCTTTGCATTCACTAATTCTGTTCCTCAGCTGAAACCTGACTGGGAGAGAGTCCTTATGCTTTTCTGTGTTCACCTTGGAACAAAGGCTTCCTTGTGTGGAGCGTATGGTGACATTGTGCTGTGTTGTCAGAAGCTGGCCAAGTCAACAGGACTTCTCCCAGCCAGATCTGAGTGGTAGGAATGGTCACAGATAAGGGCACTTGACTATGAAAGTTAGCATATCACACAGTGTTCACTGAAGGCTCAGCAAATGGAGGATACCCAAGAGATGAAACCAACATTGAGTCTTTTAACCTGTATTTGATGTTCGCACTTGCTTGATTATGTGCTCACATGGTCATAGGTGCATGTGTGTGTGTGCGTGTATGTGTGCATGTTGTGGACGGCTGAAGTTGACATTGCCATTTTCCTGGGTTACTCATTATTTATTGAGGCAGGGTTTCTTGCTGAACTCAGAACGGGCTGATTCCAGCTGGGGAGTCCCTGGAGATCCCCTTTGTGTGCCTCAGAGTGGAATGCTAGGATTACCGTTGGCCACCACACCTGACCAGCTCTTTTATGGGTTCTGGGGATCTGAACTCTGTCCTCACACGTGTACAGCAAGTGTTTTATCCACTGAGCCATCTCCCCAGCCCAAGTGCTTTGTTTTGAAAGGGTGTTTGTATTCCTGGGGCAGGAGATAGTAGAGTCTGGACCCAGATGATTACATAGCACTGGAGGTAAGTGTAACATTTACTGAGTGACGGGAAGTTCGTGGAAAAGGAAGAGCTTGAATAGGCTCAAGCTGAATTTGTTCCTGGCAAGGTCAGGGCTGCACTGACGAGGGTGACCAGCAGAGCCTGGGGGTCAGTGAAGTGACCAAGCTAGGGAGAGAAGGGGACTGAGGTTGATGATTGCACAAAGTGATGCTCATGCCATTAACATTTTATTACATTTGTTTATTGTGCGTGTGTGTATGAATGTATGTATGTGGATGTAAATATTGTGTGTATGTGTGTATGTGTATATTGTGTATGTGTGTGTATACTGTGTATGTGTGTGTATATTGTGTATGTGTGTGTATACTGTGTATGTGTGTGTATATTGTGTATGTGTGTATGTGTATATTGCATGTGTGTATATTGTGTATGTATGTGTATATTGTGTATGCGTGTATTGTGTATGTGTGTATTGTGTGTATGTGTGTATTGTGTATATGTATATTATGTATGTATGTGTGTGTGTATGTGGAGGTCAAAGGACACCTTGCAGGAGCTGGCTCTCTCTTTCAACCCTGTGAGTCCTAGAACTCAAACTCATGTCATTGGGGTTGGTGGCAAGTGCCTTTACCTGATGAGCCGTCTTACTGGCCCACACGTGATACTTTTTTTTTTTAAAGACAAGGTCTCACTGTGTGGCTCGGTAGACCAGGATGGCCTTGAACTCACAGAGATCTGCCTGGCTCTGCCTCCCAAGTGCTGGGATTACAGTGTCCACCACCACACCCGGCTCATGTCACTCTTAACTACTTATTTGGACCTGCCTTTCAAATTTTCCAAAAAATGTAAAACCATGACTCTAGTATATGAATGAGTGCAGCCTACTAGTTAAGATGTTTATGAGCAGTGAGGAGTGAGGCGTGGAGGCCAAAGGGACAGATCGAATCTGCACATTCACAGGCGCTTTAGTCAGTAAATGGAAAGTCAAGTTTGCTGGGTTGGACATCAAGCTAGCCACTGTTATGGAACTGCAAACCATAATCCCCCGGGCTACCTGGTCACCAGACAGAAGTTATTTCTGCATCTGCTATAGATTGGCAAAAAATCAATGTAAGTTAACATGTAACTAACTACTTGTGTGGGATATTTAGTGCCAGCTTGATCAACAGTGAGTAGTGAACCAGACTGACTTCACCTGGATAGCCTGTGGATACCCTTGTCACATTGAAGAGATGTGCCACCCACTCTTTTTTATTCTAGCTCTAAATTTCATATTATTCTTTCATAGCCCTGGTTGGCCTAGGTAGATTAGACTGGCCTCAGCTTTCAGTGATCTTCCTGCTTCTGCCTCTTGAGTATTGGGATTATAGCTACGTGCCACCATGCCTGGCAGCTAGATAAGCAAAAGACTAATACTTCCAGGGATTGTGGCTCATGTCTGTAATTCCAGCAGTCAGGAGGCTGCAGCAGAAGGATTACTCGAGTTTGAAGCTGGTTTGGGATCTATAGTGAGATCCGGGTCAGTCTGGGCTACAGTGTTATACCCTGTCTTAAAGAACCAAAACCAAATGATACAAACCAAACTAAAACAACCTGATTTACAGGCCTGGGAAAAGAGTGTAATTCAGTAATGTGCTTGTTTGTGTGCCTGGGGGCATGTGTGTGATCCCCAGAACCAGTGTGAAAAACAAACACGGTGTGGTGGCATGTACTAGAGAGGCAGAGGTAAGAGGCTCCATGGGCTGCTAGTCAGCCAGCCTGGCCTACTTGGCCAGTCCTAGGCCACTGAGAGACCCTGTTTCAAAAAAGAGGTGGACATGCTCACACACACAAGTTAAAATAAATGGTGTTCCTATGTTTGTGGGAGTGTGCTGCTGGGCTCTGAGGACAGGGCCCTGTGTGCACATGTTCGTTGTAGAGATTTAGTTCTTGAATAGTGCAGGCAGAAAGCCAAAGGCCTTTTGACCTAGTATCCCAAAATCTTTTTGCCTTGGTTACCATTGACAGCTCTCAACCCGGGGCTCATTCCTTTCTTGTTCAAGATGTGAGTGATCAGAAATGGGACCCCGAGGCAGGTTCCCCTGTGGAAGAGCAGGTTTGACCTGGTGCTGCCTCCCAGGCAGAGAGCCACGGTGCTGGTGTGTGTGTGTGTGTTTGTGCATGCGCACATGCATGCATGCGTGCAGCCGGGTCTGCAGCTGATGCCTCTCTGTTGCTGGCTGTTCCCCTCGGGAATTGCCTGGCAGTGTGTTGCAGGTGCCATGTACATCACAGGCTTCGCCGAGTCCATCTCAGATCTGCTGGGCCTTGGGAACATCTGGGCTGTGCGAGGAATTTCAGTTGCTGTACTTCTGGCTTTGCTGGGCATCAACCTAGCAGGTGTCAAGTGGATAATCCGCCTCCAGCTGCTGCTGCTGTTCCTGCTGGCTGTCTCCACCCTGGACTTCGTGGTGGGCTCTTTCACCCACCTGGACCCAGGTAGGCCCTTGGAGTACAGTGCTTTGTAGATGTTGATGGGTATAATTTGCAGAGTACCCTCCCTTTCCACAGGCTGTACCTACAATTATTGGGGGCTGGGTCCTCATCAGGTGAACAGCTGCACCTTGGTGCGGCTCCCTGGGCCCAGAAGCCCCTCTATACACACATAGGCACACCCCCCCCACACACAGGCATGCATGCGAGCACACACACACACACACACACACAGTTTTACTTCATGTATTTTCCCTGATTCTCTTTCATTAAAAAATAATTATTTATTTTTATTTTATGTGCATTGGTGTTTTTGCCTGCATGTATGTCTGTGTGAGGGTGTCAGATCTTGGAGTTATAGACAGTTGTGAGCTGCCATGTGGGTGCTGGGAATTGAACCCAGGTTGTCTGGAAGAGCAGTCAGTGCTCTTAACCACTGAGCCATCTCCCCAGCCCCTCATTTCTTTCTATAAGAAAAAAATACAGAAATGTAGGTAACAGAACTTCCTCCAAACAAAAGCACAGATGGGCAGAGACCAACTCCACAGCAACGACTGGGACATGAGCAGGAAATAAATGTGGGGATAGAGAGGGAAACAGACTTCCAGGTTATCTGGCAGTTTTCTTTAAGAACTTGATGTAAATAGATGTTTCTGAGCATGGTGGCACCTGCCTGTAAATATTTGGGAGGCTGAGGCAGGAAGATTTCGAACAAAATACCAAGACCTTATCTTGAAAAACAAGCAAACTGGGGACTGGAGAGATGGCTCAATGGTTAAGAGCACTGACTGTTCTTCCAGAGGACCCAGGTTCGATTCCCAGCCCCCACTTGGCAGTTCACAACTGTCCTTAACTGCAGTCTTAGGAGATTCAACCAACACCCTTCCACAGGCAAAACAAAACACCAATGCACATTAAAAATAAGTAATTTTTTTAAAAAGAGAAAGAAAAACGAGCAAACTATGACAAATGTTGACAACTGTCATTTCATAGAGATAGCTACTGAAATGTTTGAGTGTCTGTTGCTTTATATGCTAAATTATTTCTCAAAATAAGAATGTGTGTTCCTTACCTAAGCTTAAAAAACAATCAAGTGACCAGGGATAGCTTTTCACTCTTTGGGATCGGTAAGTGATTTTTCAAGACAGGGTTTCTCTGTGTAGTTTTGGTGCCTGTCCTGGATCTTGCGCTGTAGACCAGGCTGGCCTCGAACTCAAAGAGATCGACCTGGCTCTGCCTCCTGAGTGCTGGGATTAAAGGCATGCGCCACCACCGCCTGGCTTATTTTCTTATTTTATTGAGACAGGGCTTCACTATGTAGCTCCTGGAACTCACTATGTAGACCAGGCTGGCCTCAAACTCACAGAGATCTGTCTGCCTCTGCCCCTCAAGTACTGGGACTGAAGGCATACACCACCATGCCCATTGAATATTGCAACTATTGAATGAACTCATCACTGACTAATCCAGCTGTTCACAACCTGTGGGTCAAGACCCTTTTGGGCTTCACAGAGGTCACCTAAGACCATGGGAAAAACACAGAAATTTACATTACAATTCATAACAGTAGCAAAATTACAGTTATGAAGTAGCAATGAAATAATGTTATGGTTGGGGGTCACCACACATGAAGAACTGTATTAAAGGGTCACAGCATTAGGAAGGTTGAGAACCGCTGCTCTAATGGAACCCAGGGTTTCCTCTGCCTCCTGGAAGCCTGGCAGTGTGAATCCTACATCTCAGGGCTGTGAAGGACATCCGGGGGTCTATAACTTTGCCACTTCCAGATGTGTGTTGATTTAGCATCAAGGTCAACTATGCTTGTCCTCGGAATGCACAGCTGTCACCAGGGTGCTGTAGAGAGGCCTGGCGCTGCACCCTCCAGGAACTCTGTGTTTGTGTGGCAACAGAGACCAGGCTGTAAAGAGAGGGAGAGATGGAGCCCACTGGTGTTTAAAACCACCTGCAGCCCAGACAGGGACCTGTGGTGGTGGGGGTGGGGTGATAGTCGCTGTGCCCGAGCTCCTGCTAGGCTGGGCACAGCTTATCTTACTTAGCCCTTACCAGAACCCCTTGAGATGGGAGCACTGATACCCATTTTACAGACATAGGAAGAGGCTATGGTTTGTGCTAACGCATGGCCGAGCTAGGGTGTGAAACCAGATATGATGCTGCAGCCGAGCCCGTCCTGGGCTAGGAAGAGGCCTGTTTTCGTACAGCATGCTTCTCTGCTCTCTGCTCCCTGCTTTGAGGTCACCCCTTGCCTTTACAAACAACAAACAAACTTAAGATGTCTGTGCACCATTTCACTTTTATTTTT
The DNA here is from genome assembly GCA_902168425.1 of Peromyscus attwateri. Lineage (NCBI taxonomy): Eukaryota > Metazoa > Chordata > Mammalia > Rodentia > Cricetidae > Peromyscus > Peromyscus attwateri. The sequence goes on from CABHPP010137324.1 coordinate 18,841, forward strand.
AATATATTTTTAGATTTTACTTGTATTTATGTGAATGTATGTGTGTACATCACACGTGTTCGGGTGCCTGCTGGTATGAGATCCCTTAGATCTGGAGTTAGAGATGGTTGTGAACGGCTTGGCATGGGTGTAGGGAATCAAACTCTGGTCCCCTGGAAGAACAGCAAGTGCTCTTAACTACTGAGCCATCTCTCCAGCCCCCCAGTCTTGCCTTTTAAATGCTGTTGGTTGTAGACTACTGTTCAGAGTTGAGTTGGCGTATAGTACCATTTCTTCAGATATTATAATTCCAGTGTCAGAAATTGCATATCCTCTGAATTCCCTGGCTTTTCCCCACTGACCTCCAGAAGCTCCCCCGACTTAGGGGCTGACTCCTGTACAGAAGGGGTCCTCAGGAGTCACTCCAGTGCCGAGGGCCTGGTGGTCCCCTGGCTCACCTGAAGTGCTGCCGCATGCTGTTTGGGGCTTCTCTGCGGGAGGGAAGATGCGCTGTTCCCTGGCCTTGCACCATCCTGCCGCAATGGCTCTCACACTGAGGGAAACAGACTGGCCTTTGGCTGCCCAACTGTCAACGAAGGGAGAAACAGTCTACCCAGTCCCTGACTCCCAAGGCCCTCCCCTCCACTGACACGGTTGCTAGGAGACCACAGTTGACTGGCAGGGCAGTGCTGCTGGCCGCCTTGAGCTTCGCTGGACTCGTGTAGTTCTCCTTCTTGATTGGCAATGCTCTTGGCTGCTCTTCTAAGTGACTTCAAATGCTTGTTCCTCCTTCTGGTCAATACATTAGCGGGGTGTAGTAGGAGCTGAAATTTATTTTCAATAATTCCCATAGCAACGGGCCCTTCTCGTATCTGTTTTCGGCATCATTGGTTTTTTATCAAACAGAGTGTTTTCTCGGCGGTTAAAAGCCCACACTGAAACCAGACCATAAACCTTCGGGATGGATTTAGCAGAATGACTTCAACTGTTAAGGGGAAAAAGACATTTGAAGAAAGACTGGAAGGAACAGTGCCTGGATGTTAACCGTGGTTGTTGAGATTATGTGAGGCTATATTATTTCAATTCTGCTTTTCCTTCAGTTGGCTTTATTTGTTTGTTTGCTTGTTTGTTTGTTTGTTTGTTTTGTGTGTGTGTTTTGCCTGCATGTGTGTCTATGCACTGTGTGCTGCCTGGTGCCTGAGGAGGCCAAAACAGGGAATCCATCAGATCCCCTGGAACTGGAGTTACAGATGGTTGGGAACTGTCATGTGGGTTCTGGAACTGAACCTGGATCCTTTGTAAGAGCAGTGGGAACCCTTATCTTCAGACTGGTATCAATAGATATATTAATATGTAATAATTAATATATATATATATATGGGGCTGGAGAATTGGTGGCTCTGACGCCCTCTTCTGGCACCAGGGGCACCAGACACACATGCGGTACATAGACATACAGGCAGATAAAACACCCATACTCAAAAATTAACATTTGAAAAATTAAAAAAAAAAAAAACAGGACAAAAATTTTTAGATCTGTTTGTACTGTGGTTCCTCTTTATTTGTATTTTAAAGGTAAAACAAGTCAGGCATGGCTGCATGCCTATGATCTCAGGAAGCTGAGGCAGGAGGATTGGCATGAGTTTGAGGTCAGCCTGGGCTGCAGAGTAAGACCCTGTCTCAAAAAAAGGAGGGAAGGAATGGGGGGGGGTGGCGAGACAAAAGAAAGCAAGGAAAGGAAACTTTCTTTTTTATATTATGAACCCCCCTGAATCTTGATGCCTATAAAAGGAAGAGTATTTCTTCCCTGTTCCCTTCCTCCCCTCCTGTGGCCAGAAGGAGATGGGCACATATGGCCTGGGAGGAGATGGGCACATATGGCCAGGAGGAGATGGGTACATATGTCCTGGGAGGAGATGGGCACATATGGCCCAGGAGGAGATGGGCACGTATGTCCCGGGAGGAGGTGGACACATATATGTCCAGGAGGAGATGAGCACATATGGCCAGGAGGAGATGGGCACATATGGCCCAGGAGGAGGTGGACACATATGGCCAGGAGGAGATGGGCACATATGGCCAGGAGGAGATGGGCACATATGGCCCGGGAGGAGGTGGGTACATATGGCCAGGAGGAGATGGGTACATATGGCCAGGAGGAGATGGGTACATATGCCCAGGAGGAGATGGGCACATATGGCCAGGAGGAGATAGGCATATATGGCCAGGAGGAGATGGGCACATATGGCCCAGAGGAGATGGGCACATAGGCATGCATTGAGTCCACACAGGACTGCACTTGCTGCTGTCCCAGCTCCTGTTCTGAGGCACCTTGTGGGCATTCTTCTGTCCGTATGGAATTTAGTCACTCTAAAAAATATATTTCTTTTATTTTTTTGAGATCATACTATATCATTTCCCCTTTGCCTTTTCTCCCTCCAAACCCTCCCCTACATCTCTCCTTACTTGCTTTCAAATTCACGCCTCTTTTTTCATTAATTGTTGTTATGTGCACACGCAAATATACAGACTGCATAACATTTCCCTGTTACTGACTTAAACATACTTTGAGTTTGAAGTCCTGTTACTGAAGTTTAGATTTCTCCATCTTGAGCCTTTACAGATATGGCCGATGTGAACATCCTGTTCAGACGTGGGAGCCTGTTTCTGCAGGAGCAAATCAGACATAGAATTCACGGGAGGGAGATCAAGAGCACTTTAAATTGTGCTGGGTTCTGCCACGCTGCCTTCTAATTAGATTGTTCTGAACTCACACCAGTAGCAGATAGGAGTTATTGATTACCTCTATCTTGGAAAATATTGGGTATGCGTAATCTTTTAAATTTCTGCCATGTCATGGATTAAAGTGTGTGTTCCTTTTCTTTCAATTTGCTTTTTGTAAACCATTGAGGATATTTTTCACATTTTTATTGCATCTTCCATTTCTTTCCTCTTGAACTGTCTATAATCTCCTCCTGTTCTTTTCCACTGGCTTCTCTTGTTCCCTGATGGTCCCTAAAGCTCTCTGCCTTAGCAGTGAATCCGACACAGACAATGTCGGCTTACTTCTTACTCAGGCGAGATGCGTGCTACAGACATGGAGGCTCCCCCCCCCCCCCATGTCATCCGTCCTTTTAAAATTAGATGTAAAGCAGTAATACATACATAAAATACCCATTTTGATCTGAGCTATATACTCTGTTTACTCCCTTGTGTATTTTCCTGAAATTAAATGGACTCTGTGTGTTAGGTCCCTGCGGCTGCCTTAACCAACTGCTACAAACCACGGAGCTTAAAACAACAGAAATTTATTTTCACAGAGTTCTGAAGGCCAGAAGTCTGGAATCAAAAGTGTCTCGGGGTCACCGTCCCCCCAGGTCTCTAGTAGAGACCCCTTCCTTGCCCTCCTCCAGCTTCCAGAAGCCCAGGTGTCCCTTAGGAGTGGCTGATGATTCTCGTCTCTGCCTTCCTCTTCACACGGCTCCTGTGTATGCAGTGTTTCAACAAAATAACGTATGTAATATATCACTGTAAATACAGCCAACCCGATAATCCAGACAGATCCCACCTGGGGATCCTTAGGTACGTCTGCAAAGACCCCTTTTCCAAATGAGGCCTTCTTTACAGGTTCTTAGGTTTTGGGTGAGAACACACACTCGGAGGCCACCATTCGCCCCGCCACACTCATCACTTCTGATTTGCTTTCCTTTCTATGGCCCACTACTGTGTAGAAAATGCCCCACAGAGGCATTTTCTTTCAGTTGCCCCCAGTGTCAGCCCAGAGCCCCCCCTTGTGGGAGCCTCTCTCCAGCCTTGCTTTTCCTAGAGAGGCCACTCTGTGCTGGGTCCCCGCTGGTGTACTGGCGCTCCCCACCTCCCTTCCCAGGCCCCTCTCGTGGGTCCCAGAAAGTGTCGCTTCTCCATCTTCAGCTGTGATTGACGTTGGATAAAAAAAATTCCAAGTTGAAAATACTTTGGACTAGAACTGTGAAATCATTTTGCCTCACTTTCTAGCTTTCCACGGCGTCAGGCGCTATTCTGATGTCCACGCCTGCTTCTTCTCCAAGTGTTAACCATCTCCTGTCTACCCATGATGCCCTGTAATTCCCATAACAAAAATTTGTTAGATTTAATTTTTTTTTTGAAATTATATGTGTGTGTGTGTATGTGTGACCGTGCACGTGGCTTCCCGTAGAACACAGGAAAGGGTGTCAGATCCCTTAGAGCTGGAGTTACAGGTAGTTGTGAGCCACCCTATGGGTGCTGAGAACCAAACTCGGGTCCTTTGGAAGAGCAGCCAGTGCTCGTAACTACTGAACCGTCTCCCAAGCCCCTGTAACAAAAAAAAAAAAAAAAAAAACTATTTATTATCATGCCTTCAATTTGTGGGTTTCAGCTATTTCTTTTATAGTCTATCCCCCCACACCTTTTTTTTTCCTATTTTGTATGTTGTTTAAATCACTCCTAACATGCTGGCCTTGAACTCCCAATCCTCAGCCTCCTGAGTGCTACAATTACAGGTGTGTACCACCACACCCACCCAGCCTACCCCCCCACCTTCCCCCCTTTAAATTCTGACCGTAGCAATCCTCCTTTAAAAACAATTTTAATTTCTGAAGCTTAGGTTACCCACCAAAAGTACTAAATGGAAAATTCAAGATATAATTCATGGATTTCTATCAACATTTCATGAATCGTTCATAAGGTTCCCAATTATTCAGCTTTGTTTTTGTTAGCCTCTTACTGTACCTAATTTATAAATTAACTTCTTCACAGGTATGCGTAGGAAAATGCAGGATTTAGTGAGGTTTGCAGGTTCGGGCATCCCTGGGATCTTGGACCTGTTCCCTGGGGATAATCGATGAGCACAACAGTTGGATATTAGAATTCTTGGCTTGAACATTTGTCATTTAAAATGTTTTTAAATTTTAAATTATTTATATACATATATGTGTGTGCATGTGTGTGTGGGTGGGTATGTGCACTGTGTCCTTCTGTCTCAAGATGTGTGTCTCTCTGTGTCGTGTTCTCTGCCCTGACTCTCCTTACCACCTCTCTCCCTCACTGCCCGGTTATGACCGGTAGGCTGGCAGCAAGGGTCCTTCTTTCTTTCTCCGCTCTCTCCTGTCTTTCCCAAAGCACAAACCACAGCACCAGACACCGAGCAGCACCGTACAAAGCTGAACAGCATGGCAGTTTAGACACGACACCCTCAAACATTTGTCTTAAAGTTCCTCAAATGCCATTTGAGGGCTCATATGTTCATTTATGTAAGGCGAGTCTCTGGGCCAAAATGATCTCACTGCCATGAAACTCGGGCAGATATAGAGAAAATACGTTTTAGAAAATGAAGTGACATGTGGTACATTTTAATTCTAGGTTCTACATTTTAAAACGAAGCTGTGAGTCTCCAAGCTTAATCCTTTGATTATCCAGGAAGGCACTTGCCAAGGTTCTGCGACAGTACCCTGCATTTCACAGCCCACGTTGTGTACTCTGCTCCACTCTGGTCCTCTGCTGTCTCCTCTCAGTCAGTCAGTCAGAGTGGCCTGGGGCAGGCTCATCTCATGCAGAATCCAGCAGGTGGAAGCTGCTTGGTAAGGTTGGGGGCTTGGTTTGGACTTTGTGAAGGCCAAAGTCACTGCTTGGGAGCAGCAAGCATGCCTGGCCCCGCTCTCGGCTGAAATTACTGTATCGAGGTTCCATTGAGTTCTTGATCTCTAAATCCAGGACCTTTGCTCCACTCCGATTCCTTTCTGTTTGTTTTGTCAGTTTTGGTGTTTTTGTGGGGTCTCACTGTGGTCCAGGCTTGACTCTTAGATTCTTTCTGTCTCTCTTCTGAGATGGTCTCTGAACCTTGAGGGTGGGATGGAGTGCTCAATAGTCACTTAGTTTTAGCACTTCGACTAGTTATGAGTCCCTGGCCAAGGTTGAGGGCAGCACTAATCTATGGGTTTGCACATCACTATTTAGAAGGCAGCCTGGACAATATATCCACTTAGCAAAACCACACTGGGACAGAAGTTAGGCAGGGTCACTTCCCTATCTCAGAGACGCAGAAGCAGCAATCAAGAGAGGGGAAATAATTTCTAGGGACCCAGGCCTCTGTGTTCAGCTCCTTGCTGGTCCAGCATCCGAGAGAGGCAAAATCTGGGAGTTGATAGACTTAGGTTCCTGACTAAGGCCTATGCCCCAAGACATGGACTTTTGAGCAGGTTTATAATATAGGCATGTGCTCCATCCTGTGGAGCAAGGTGAACACAGACATTTTGTCTGCTTCTCTAGAGCTTAGTTAGAGTCTCCATGGTGGCTAAGAAGGGCAAGGCTTGGGTTTTCCAGAATTGCTCAGTACTGGCTTATGGAGATAGGCAGTAAACACTGGTATGCAGAGGAAGTCCACTAAGTGACAGACGCCAGACTGCAGGGCCTTTTCTGTCCCTGCAGGTGCAGTTGGCTAGTCTGTGGCAACCATGAGCGAGGCCTCCATGCCCTTACTGTGGGACACCTTCCTGTCTTGCACCCCATCTCTAGCACCCTACTTCATTCTTAGAATGGGAACGGGGGCCAGGCTACCCCTGTGTCATCACCTTCCCAGCCTGGTGCCTTCCCGCCTGGCTCCTGCTCCTTGTGGTGGACCACCTCCTCATGCTTTGTCTCCAAGTGTTTTCCCCAGCTTTGGGCAGGCCTGCCTGAAGGGCCTTGCAGTGCCCTTAGTGGCCTCTGTGTGGAGTTGCAGTCTGTCCGTTCCCTGGCCTCTGGGTAGGAGGCCTTATCCCAGGGCAGCACTCAACCCTTTTCCCTTTCCCCGTCCTAGGCGGAAACACTCACTCCCGGGTGTGGATTGCTTCTCCTGAGCCGGTGTTTACAGTTTGCACTGGGACTAGGGATGGGTGGTGCTATTCATCCAGAACTGTCACACACATGCTCTCAAGTGACCCTCATAAACAGCACTGCTCAGGGACTGGGCAAGGTTAATTCAGAGAGGCAGAAGCAGCAGCCTGGAGAGGGGAAGTGGTTTCTGAGAACTGAGGCCTCTGTGTGCAAATAGCACCTTGCTGGTCCAGCAGAGAGAGGCAAAGTCTGGGAGTAGACAAAGAACAATTTCAGTGAAGGTCCCCAGCTTCACTCCAGCCTTGGTCCCCAGGGCCCTGAACCCTGCCTGCACCCAAAAGCACCAGTAGAGCCTGAGGGGAATCAGGGAGAATCCTAGGCCCCCCTAGTTCAGTCCTGCACCTCTGGGTGGAGATTGTCCGTCTGTGTTTCCAAACTGCTTGGGTTGGGGATCCCTGCCCAGTGTCCTCTGCTTGTACAGACCTCTGTCCTGCCTCCTTCAGAGGGCAGTGAGGTACAGTGGGGACAAAGACCATGGCTCTCAATGCTCAGGCTCACTGAGACCTGGAGGCAAGAGTGGCCTGGAGTGTGCTGGGTAGGGGTTGATCTTTGATACAAACTTTTCTCATGACTGACACTCAGCCAGGAGTTGCACTCACACATCCTTGCTCTGTGTGTGTGTGTGTGCACACGTGTACACACATGTGAGGAAACAGCAAACAGAACTGGCTGCCAGGCATTCTACACGTATTACCCTAGCAACCCTTGAAACAACTAGTGTGTATGTGTGTGTGTGTGTGGGGGGGCGGCGGTGAGGTGATAAGGCCTCCTTTATAGACAAGGGAGTTGAGGTCCCAAGAGCTTGAAAAACTTCCCTG
>CABHPP010137325.1:0-30628 GCA_902168425.1 Peromyscus attwateri
GGAGGGAGGGAGGGAAGGAGGGGGTGAAAGGGAGAGGGAGGGGGAGGGAGAGAGAGATGGAGAAGGGGAGAGAGGGAGAGAGAAATTGATTGGAAAGAGATCTCAAAGTAGTTTCACTTTTGCCAAACACCCCTACTTTAAATGAAGTGACTGAGACCTGGGAGAGGACCAGTCTCCATGATCGACACATGGAAAGGCAACACTTCTCTTACTATTAGGATAATATGTTTGTGTGTTTATATGGCCTCGGGGGATATTTGGTAAACATTCGCTGAGCGCATTAAGCTGTGCCATTTGATCTGTCTATCTGTGTGGAGGGCACATGAAAATCCCCAGCCAGCTCTAGTTCTGGTCCTTGCCTTGTGAAAAGCATCCAAACTGGTCCGAGATGCTTGCTCCGCTCGGAAGCCTCCCTTTGATCTCACACTCATTTTCCACAAACAAACAAATAAATAAATAAATAAATAAAAATGATTGCAAACTTGGCAACGGGCTCTCCCAGAAATGAATAACCAAACCCTTAAAAAATTCTTCTTTAGTTCTCTCAACAACTTCAAAAACAAAGAAACAAAGCCCCTTTGCCACAGCCTCTCCCCTCTTCCGTCAGCCCCTCCAGGGAACGGCTGGGCCTATTCTAAATCGACCTTCCTCTCCTGGAAAGATCTGGTTCCTCTGCCCACACAGCCAGTGCCTTGAGACGTGTGCAGTTCAGAGAAGGTGCTGAGGTCCAACGGGCTCCGAGGTAACTGAGCAGCAGAAACCTGGTTTCCCTTGGGTCCGTGGCAACAGGATACCTTCGCTGACACGTGTGTGTTTAGAGGCTGGGATGTGCACTGTGCTGCCTCGGGAATCATTTAGGGTTTCCACCTCGCTCTCTTTGCCTCTTTGTAAGTGGTTGGATCATTGCTCCCAGGTCTAGTCCTCAGGCTAATTATTCCTTTTGCCCCGTGATTTCATCACTTCTTCCTGAAGTCAGTTTGGTACATGTCCCTAACCTGCTGATATTCTGTGCCGTGGCTTTATAGCTTGCTTTGACCAGTTAAGTTGATTTTCAACAATGATAGGCCTTGAACATCTTCATACCTCTTTGACTGGCCTATGATCGTCCAAGCAACAAGTATACTTCAGGGAAACGCTATGGCCCACAAAGAAGACTTAGTGGTGAACTGTGAGGCAGGCCTACAGCTTGGAACAAAAGCCAGTCAAGCTGACACCACACCTTACTAGCAGGCAGATCTGCAAACCTGAAGAATAAATGCTGTTGTAAGCTGCTGAGAGTCTACGGCTGATACACCGCAGAAACCCACTAAGGTATTATGAAAGAACATGTGGATGAAGGCTGCTTGTGGTCCCGACTGAATAGTCAGCCCTCTGCATCTGACACATCTATTTCCAAGGCTTCTGCATCTGCAGATTCAACTGGCTGTGGTTTGGAAATGTCCGAGAAAAGCAATCCAGAACTCTCCAGACAATACATGGATTTATTTACATAGCATTTAGACTCTACGAGGCATTGTGGATGGTCTAGAGATGACTTTAAAAAATACAGAAAGATAGTTTCATTTATATGCAAGTTCACACCATTTTATAGATAGGACTGGGATTTGGGTAGCTGTGGCATCCTGGAACACATCCCTGTGGACACTATAGATTTGGAGGGAAGAATGCATTAACGTTCTAGAGATGTCACAGCCAACTACTGAAGAGTTGGGGAGCTAATAGAAACCAATTTTCTCATTGTTCTGGAAGCTGGAAGATCAAGGTTAAAGTATGGGAAAAGCTGACTTTTCTTGGCTCAGGAATGATGTCTTTTTCCTGCTCCCTCATCTTGGTCCCTCTGTTATCTGTCCTAACCTCTAATATCTTTTGTAAATCTAGGTTGGGGTACCTCGTACCTCCTTCCTATCAAGAGGTAGCAGGAGCTGTTGAGAAGTACCACCAATAGGGACCACCTCATCTGAGGTACTACGGGCCCATTTCTCCAGGGATGTTGAAGATTGGGCCATGAGATCTGATGACAGGTTGGAAGTTTTGGGATAGAAAGAGGAGCCAAGGATGACCTGAGCTCAGGTATTGGCCTTTAGAGACTGGAAGGATGAACAACTTGTTCATAGTTTGGGGAAGGCATCAGGGGGAGCAGGGCTGGAGATGTGCTACTAATTTCCAGACACATGTTAGACATCAGAACGGTAACATCAGAAAGGTCGAAGGATACTTGCGTTTGGACATCAGGGGATGGGCATGGCTGGAAACACGGACTTGAAAGTTGTGAGCCTATAAGTATATTATTTCATTTTCTGTTGCTGTGGTAAAACACTATGATCCAAAGTAATATAGAGAAGAAAGGGTTTATTTTGATTTATGGTTCCAGAAGGAGGGTCCATGATGGTTGGGAGTCATGGCATGACACAGCATGGAAGCTAGCTGATCACACAGAGAACAGGGAGTAGGACCAGGCAATAAACCCTCAAAGCCTGTGCCCAGTGACACACTTCCCCCAGAAAGGCTGCACCTCCTAAAGGTTCCATAACCTCCATAAACAGTACCACCAACTGAGGAACAGGTGTCCAAATAGATGAACCTGTGGGGGACATTCCTCATGCAAATCACTGTAGTAAGTATTCTCTCTTTCCCACCCTCCCTGGATCAGTGCTAGAAGTGAGCCCATTCAGTCATGCCTACCTCACCCTTACTGAAGGTCAGAAGAGCTGACCAAGCCCTGGAGAGGGTGGGGTTTGTCTGTGGGATTCTGATAAGCATTGTGCAATTGAAGCAATTGAACTGAGCACTTTATTAAGGAGCACTCCCTCACTCCCTCTGTAGGAAAAGATCTGGGCTGTAGAGAACGATGGACAAGTGCATGTTGAAGGAATGGGAGGGTCCTTGTGACATCACCATGTCAGACAGAGAGGATCAACTCGAGAACAGGAAGAGATAATCAGGTATGGCATTCTGACAGCCACAGAGGGAAAGTGATGCTCCTCAGGTCTGGGTGTGCCGTGAAGATGTTTCCAGCAGGGTTTGACTCAAGACCCTACCTTGTGTCCAGCACCATCACATGGGCTGTGGTGCATGGACTAAATAAGGAAAAGCAAACTGAGCCCCGGCATGCAGCTCTGTCCTCCTCCAGACTGAGGATGCAATGTGACCACGACTCAAGCTCCTGTCACCACAGCTAGAGTTACTTTAGCTGCCACATTTTCCTGACCATGACAGACTGAACCTCTGAACCATGAGCCAACACAAACCCTTCCTCAAGTTGATTTGGTCAGGTATTTTTGGTACAGCCCTGGGAACTACAAGAGAAAATGATTGAAGGGAGCTTTGCTCCCCTCTGATGGGTCAAGCGAACAGAGGGATTTGAGGACTGACTGCAGATGGAGGTTCCGAGTGGCCCTGACTAGGGACTTCATAAGATAGGAGGATTTTATGATCCATAAGTCTAGTGTATGGTAGTGATCATCCAGTGTCAGCCTCATTTCTCTGAATTCTTCACCTACCACGGACCTTGCCCAACTCACAGCTATTGGTCAACTAGTCTTATTATCACCCCCATACCTCTAATATAAGTCACATAAATCATCATTACACATGGCTTTGAAGCATGAGTGTTTTAATGACACCTTCCCGAGTGAGGGTGAAAGCAGAGCCGAGTACAGCCATTTGATTATTCTGGAAGTCTCAGAGCCCATCAGTGAATTTGCAGAAATCCTAAGTAATATGCCATGAAAAAGGTGTCGGATTCCTGTAGCTATGAATTGTGATTGGTACTAATTATCCCTTATTCTGAAATTAAATGAGCAGATTGCCCCCCACCCCCACTGCCACCCAGCAGAAGGCCTCTATGATGTTCTGAGAAATAATAAAGTGGATGGACCCTTCTGAGTGGCAGCGGGCAGCCTCACAGCAGGCCTCCCGTGCTGATTAATACCAGAACACTGCATCAAATTAAAGGGGAAGCTCTGCCCCGGAGCTGAAGGAGTCCTGCCTGGTGCCATGTGTGGGCCAGCCGCTCACTTTGTTCCCGTTCATTCTGAATGGGATGATTGAGGCTCTCTTCAAAACAATGTCGGGTAGCGGTCAGACACACGTGCTTATGTTCGTCGAGTGTTCTCCCCAGAGAGTGAGGACAATGGCTTCTGAACAGCAACAGGTGTCGAATATGGTGCTGGGCATTTTCCATACCCTCATTTGAGCCTCTTGAAATGTAATTACGATACGGACTTCAAGAGGAAGGTGTAATTAGTACTGGTGCACGCTCAGGTTCTAGGCACTCAATTCTGAAGGTCACAGAGGGGACAAGTGGCGGAGCTGGGGTTTGAACTCCAGGGTGCTGATGGTAGAGCTGGGTGCTTTCGAGGCCTCTGTGCAGTGCAGCCTCTGGAAGATGTTCCTGTCGTGAGCGTAGCATCGTGGAGCCCTGGCTGCAACATTTGGCTGTGTTTATGTTTTTATTAGGCAAGTTCCAGGGAGGAGGAATGGGGGAAGGGGAGGATGAGGGAGAAGGAGAAGAGAGATGAAGGGGGAAGGAGAGAGGGGGAGAGAGAGAGAGGGAAGAAAGGAAGGCAGAGAGGGGAGAGAGAAGGAGGAAGGAGAGAGGGAGGAAAAGAAGGGAGTGAGAGAAGGGGAAGGGAAAAGAAAGAGGGGAGGGAGGAGGGGGAGGGAGGAGGGAGGGGGAGGGATTGAAGCTGAAGGTTTGTCCCTGGCCTCAGGAAGCTTATATTATACTATTTGAACTGGGAATGACAATGCTTACCTGCCTATCTCAGGGGACATTGTCAAGTTCAAATAAACGAATGGACACGAAACCACTTTTCCTCCCAGGATCAGAGGTGTAACCGGAAGCCGACACTGCATCTGAAGGCACATTCTAACCACAGACTCCGAATGAGCGACCGGGATTACCACTCCACCATGGTCTTTACCTCCAGCAAAATCGGACCACTTTCCCCCACAAAGAAACATGTCCATTTGGTCTTCCTTGGTGTAGCTCTCTTCTGCACCTACAACTTGATTCACCTAGATTCTTTCCTGTCCAGTTGAAGGATTGCTCCCGACGTAAAAAGACGCATTTCCATCTCCAGACCCCTAAATAGATGACCGGAGGATCACAAGGCTTCATGCAAATTTTCTTGATTGCCGTTTTTTCCTCCTTGCTTATCACTTTCCCTAAAAATCCTGTCAGTTAGTGTATTTAAATTCTTTTCTCATCTCCTCATTGCGCCGCTATTTAAAATAATGAGTCACAGCTGAAAGGAACGGAAATATCCCGGCTGCTTTTAATATACACCATCAAGGACTCTTCTTGGGAAAAGTTGGGAAGGGCAACTGCAAGTCAAGGCCAAAGCCAACGGCAAGGACGAGGGCATCTTCCACCTTTGGCCCATGGGGTGGGGTCGGGATTTGAACTCCTCACTAGTTGCTTTCCATGGCTGCCCAGATGGGTTTGACGCAGACACCATCTGAAGGCTTTATATGTGTCACAGCCAACACTATAAAGTCCTCAGTATGTGTGTAGCCTAAATCAGGCACTTCTTAGATCACCTGGAAAATGGGGAATGGATATTATTCCTCACTATTCAGCTGAGAAAATAGCTAACCTGCCCAAGGACACAGAACTAGGTCACAAGAGGCAGAATTTGAACTCAGAGTTTAGACATTTGAGCATTACCCAAGGCTCCAGTTGTATTAGTCATAGAGACTCAGATTCATCACCCTCTCCCATGTGTATGTGTGTCCTTGTGTATATATGTGCATGTGATGTTCATGTGTATGCAAGCATGTAAGTATGCACATGCATATGGAAGCCAGATCCAATGTTGGTGTCCTTTTCTATGGATTCCCCCTTAATTTTGAGACAGAGCTTTCATTGACCCCGAAGCTTGCTGATCAGTTAGACTGGCCAGTAACCCATGGTACCCTTCTGTCTTCACATCTCCAGCATTGGGATTACCACACATGATGCTTTGCCTGGGTTATGTGGGTGCTGAAGATCTGAACTCTGGTACTTAGGCTTGTGCAGCAAGTGCTTTACTGACTAAGAAGTGCCCCCACTGTCCATCACTTTGTTTTTAAAGTTCAGTTTTTTACTTCTAGAAAATGGGTGTAATAACAATAACCTGGGTCTTGTCCCTCCCAGCATGGCCATGGGAATAGAGGAGACAGTGGATACAAACTCACTTTGCAGATCTGCCTCAAGAGCATAGAGGTCATTATCCCCCTGGATGATAGGCATTCTAGTTTGCTTTTTTGTTACCATGGTCCAAAAGCAACTTGGAACCGGAAAAGGTTTATTTGACTTACAGGTTCATCATGGAGGAAGTCAGGGCAGGAACCTGGAGGCAGGAACTGAAGCAGAGGCCATGGAGGAATGTTGCTTACTGGCTTGATCTCACAGCTCATTAAGCCTGTTTTTTGTTTGTTTGTTTGTTTGTTTGTTTGTTTTCTAATGCAAGCCAGGACCAGGACCACCTACCTGGGGATAGTACCTCTTAGAGGGGACTAAGGCCTCTCCCACATCAATAAATCAAGAAAATGCCCCACAGACTTGCCTATAGACCAATCTGATGACAGCATTTTCCAGTTGAGATTCCCTTTTCCCGGATGATGCTAGTTTGTGCCAAGTTGACAAAAACAAAACAAAACAAAACACTAAAGCAGCAGCAGAAGTAACTGAGTGTGGAGCCGTGTGTGTGTGTGTGTGTGTGTGTGTGTGTGTGTGTGTGTGTGTACACCTTAGATCTCTCACCAGTGGATTCACAGTCAAGATGCAAACCAGCTCCAGGGTCTGAGCTGTCCACATGCTGCCTGTCCGCCGCCGAGGCTCTGGTTCCACTGGGGCTCTTCTCTCCCTCCAATCTAATCCTGCCTGTGGAGCACAATCCCACCCTCAGAAGTCGGCCCTTCACCACTCTCCCAAAGTACTTTGTGCCGCCGATGAGATTAGTTGTGCCACCCTCACTGATTAGTGGCATGTTTCCAAGCTGAGGGTGTCTGCAGAGGCAATCTCCATGCTTAGATTTATTAATGCCGCCGCTGGCTTAATGAATTACTGCAATCCAATGGACCCATAGATAGCTTGTATTTAACTTTTATGTGGCTGCCCCAGAAACCGGCTTGAAAGGCAGAAATCAATGCTCGTGACAAAAATCTCGATACAATTTATTTTGAATGCTCAGTTTGGGATTTGATGTATGCCATTGTCAGATCTAGTTTATGCTCTTGGATGAATTTTATACTTACTGATTAAAGGGGGGTTAGCGAAAACAGTAGGATACCATTCGGTAAACCTCACAACAAATGTTGCCCAAGTGTTCCCATCCATCTAGCCAGATTGGCTTCACATTTTAATCAGCAGCCTTGGTAGCTGCACCTCCAAACTACCAAAGGGAGGCCCTATTTACCAGTTCGTAAATTAATTAGTCAAAATGCATTTAATTAATGATACCCACTGTGACTATCCGGTTCGCCAGTAATTGGGTAGCATCTAGGCAGGAACCAGGTGGCATGGGAGGGACAGACACACTGGCAAGACTTCTCCCATGACAGACCTTGCTCTCAGATTGGTATTATTTCCTTTTGGATCTTTTCTTTTGTAGTGTTTAGAAATAACTGTTCAGAAACAACACCTGCAGATTAGCACGGCGGTGTTCCTATTTAGAGAGATGTCTAGACAGAACCTAAAATAAGAACCTCAAGTCTTCAGCACCCAGGGGCAGTCAGTTGTAGACATCTGTAGAAACCAGGGCCAGGTGGCCTCTCAACGTTTAGCACTAATCAATTAATAATTTAGAAGCTCTTAAAATGGATTGTTTGGTCTGAAAAAGAGTACTTGGTTCAGGTATCATCTTCAGAATATTTTATTCTTCTATGCCTCCATCATCCATCTATCTGAATATTTATCCATCTATCTACCTGTCTATCACTCACCTATCTACATATCCATCCATCCATCCATCCATCCATCCATCCATCCATCCATTCATCTGCTTATCTATAATCTACCCATCTTCATATTCATCTATTCATCTATCCATCCATTTACATATTGTCCATTCATCCACGTATCTATCCCTCTGGATATCAATCTCCTCATCCATTCATCCATCTATCCATCTTCATATTCATCCACCCATCCACATATCCATCCCTTTGGATAATCATCTGTCCATCCATCCATCCATCCATCCATCCATCCATCCATCCATCCACTCATACATACATACATCCCTTAATTATATATCTATTATTTACACATTAACAACCAACTGGCATTCCTTCCTCTTTCCTATTTTCCTATTTTTCTTGTCTTATTAGCTTTCTTTATTTACCTTGCAGAAAACATTATAAAATGCTTACCTTGCATAACTGTTTTTTCCTTTTTTTCTTTTCTTTTCTTTTCTTTTTTTTTTTAAGATTTATTTATTATGTATACAGTGTTCTATCTGCATGCCAGAAGAGGGTGCCAGATCTCATTACAGATAATTGGGAGCCACCATGTGGTTGCTGGGAATTGAACTCATGACCTCTGTAAGAACAGTCAGTGCTCTTAACCACTAAGCCATCTCTCCAGCCTGCATAACCATTTTTAATGCTCACCATAATCTATGAAGTTCAACACCAATATCACCTTCATTTTACCTATGAGGAAACTAAGGCTCCAAGAGGTCAGGTGACTTGTTCAGGGCACAGACTGTCTGACAAAGGCAGGGACTTGTGGTCACCTCACAGCTCCAAATCAAGGGCTCTTTTTCCTGCCACAAATAACCTGGCTGCCTAAGGCGTAGTCTGAATTGTCAAAGATAAACAGTGTTAGCATCTGGAAAGACAAATGACTCTCCATCTATCTCATGTCCACCAACAGCAGTGGTTCTCAACGTGTGGGTCATGATCCCTTTCACAGGGGTCGCCTAAGACCGTTGGAAAACACAGATATTTATATTATGATTCCTAAAAGTAGCAAAATTATAGTTATGGAGTAGCAATGAAAGTAATTTTATGGTTGGGGGTCACCATAACATGAGGAACTGCATTAAGGGGTCACAGCATTAGGAAGGGTGAGAACCACTGACCTACAGGATGATGAGTTTGTATTGATTCCTGTGCCAGACGCTGTACAGAGGCCTGGAGATACACTGATGGATGAGAGAGGCAACAGAATGGTGTCCCCTTCGGCTCCCAACATTGAAGGCCAGTAGAACCAGATAACAATTATATAGAATCAGTGTTGGGTGACTTGATAGACATCATCCTTAGGATAGAATAACCAGATCCCCAGGACATAAAGTATAAGGTATTTTTCTTTTAATAAGGCACTTCTGCCCAACCTGATGATCTATCTACATGGTCAAAGGAGAGAAGCAGCTCCCCTGAGTTGTCTTCTGACCTCCGTATACATGATACCCTGGTGCATGTATACACACACACACACTCTCACATACACACATTCACACATATATACATACTCATACACACATACACAAGTACACATGTATTCATACATACACATGCACACACACACACACACACACACACACACACACACGTGCACACATATTTATAAACAGGGTCCTAGATCCTACTTCTTGACTGTCTTTCCGCCCCTCCCTTCCCGCATTTGATCTCGCTCAGATGCTGTCATTTGCACATAGACTCCTGCAACGACCCTCCTGGTGCTTCCTTCCCCACTTTCCCCATTTTTGTCCTCTTTCTCCATGCAGTTGAAATCCTATCTTACCGTTTTCCGGGAGCTGTTACTCCAATCAAGCCTTTCCGCTTGTTCCTTGGAACTTTAACATCTACAGCATTACCCTGACCCAGCCTCTACCTTAGAACTCCCCATTGTACCCTAGTAGCCCTTCCTCACCACTGCTCCCCTCTTCCTCCTGCTCCTCCTCCTCTGGATCCTTGCTGGAGTCTTGGTTTGCCAGAGGCAGCTCCTGGTACCCTCTACTTGGTGTTGACCTCCATCAGGCAGAGAACTCACCGGGGTGGAGATGAGTACTATGTCCCCTCTGTATCTTCGGCACCTAGGAACATAGCATCATCAGTAGTGGATGCCTGATAAGGAATGGCTACATGAGTGGAGGCAAGGTTCCAGAGAACAAAGACAACCTGTTTGAATTTGCAAGAAGCAGAACTCTACTTCATGGCTATTGATGATGTTTGGGGACTGGCTATGAAATGCAGCTTCCCTGTGCAATGCATGAGATGTCTCGGGCTAGAGGGTTAAGTGGGCAGACTTATATTATCTACTGAGTGACCTGCTTCACCTCCGCCATGCTGGTTAGACATGCCTGGGAAGAAAAAACTCAACTGAGAAAATGCTTCCTTCAGATTGGCCTGTAGGCAGGGCTGTGGGGCATTTTCTTGATTGATGATTGGTGCAGGAGGGCCCAGCCCACTATGGACAGAGCCACCCCTAGGCAGGTGATGCTGGAAGGTATAAGGAAGGTAACTGAACATGAGCCAGGAGATCAAGCCAGTAAGCACTGCCTTGCCATGGCTTCTGCCTCAGTTCCTGCCTTGAGTTCTTCACCTAACTTCCCTTGCTGATAGACTGTATCCTGTAGGCCAAATTAACCCTTTCTTCCTCAAGTTGCTTTCGGTCATGGTCTTTATCAGAGCCATAGAAAGTAAACTAGGACATCCACCATCTACCATGTGGCTGTTCCAGTGGTGGATTTTACTTTTCCAAAGTCCTTACAAGGATTTCCTTGAGTCTCTTCAGAACTTTGGATATGTATGCCTAAAATTGTTCACTGGAAATCCAGCATCCAGAAATTCTTATTGCTTGGTATAAGAGTATATTTTAGAGAAAAGCCAGCCAGACCAAGAGTATGGTTGAGTGGAGAAACAGAAGCAGAGCCCCCAGCCCCTTCTGATGCTGACTGCTCATTTATCTTCATGAAGGTATTTCCTCTTAATGAAGATGTTTCCTGTTTCACAAACTGGTGCCAAGTTTTTCCCTCCTTTCTCCATCCCCCAAAGTGACAATTGTGGTGGTATTGTGTTCCCCAAAATATTGTATACCCTAATAAACTTATCTGGGGTCAGAGACAGAACAGCCACTAGATACGAAGGCTAGAAAATGATGGCACTCACACCTTTAATCCTAGCACTCCAGAGGTAGAAATCCCTCTGGATCTCTGTGAGTTCAAGGCCACATTGGAAATGGCCAGGCATGGTGACACACGCCTTTAATCCCAGAAAGCGAGCCTTTAATCCCAGGGAGTGGTGGTAGAAAGCAAAAAGGTATATAAGGCGTGAGGACCAGAAACTAGAAGTATTTGGCTGGTTAAGCATTTGGCTGGTTAAGCTTTCAGGCTTCTAGCAGCACAGTTCAGCTGAGAGCCATTCGGATATGAGGACACAGAAGCTTTCAGTCTGAGGAAACAAGATCAGCCGAGAAGTTGCCAGGTGAGGTTAGCTGTGGCTTGTTCTCTCTCTCTGATCTTCCAGTGTTCACCCCAATAACTGGCCTCAGGTTTGATTTCATTAATAAGAACTTTTAAGATTCATGCTACAGACAATCTTCAGAAAAAGAAGCTCTGTGCAGCTTAGGAACAAAACCTTTACCCATGGACCAGAGAGCACCATGAGTCGCTGTCAACATCTACTCGAAGTTTACACCTGTGCTCACTCCTTTTGGGGTTGACAGGCCTCTCTCATGCTTCCATTGTTCAGGAAAAAGGGTCATGGGAAAGCTTCGAGTTGATTCCTGAAAATGCACTTGCTCTCTGCAAAGCAGTTTAATTTATTTTTTGCTCAGCCCTTCCTGTGTGATTCGGAATGGTTCAGCTACATTTTCCTCCAGACGCAAGGGAGCGCCCAGGAAGCGGGTGGGAGGCTCTGCTCAGTTTAGGAGAAATGGGTTGACCCCTAGGAGAAGGGAACTTAATGAATCAGAAGTGGGTTGCTTCTCATGCATGAAATAGGACTTCAAACCTCTCCCCCATCCATCAGCGCTGACGAGCACTTGAACAGTCTGCTACATTTTCTGGTCTGTTACATCACGGCCTTTGAAGGGGTTGCTACAGGTGGTATATCTGCTTTCTGGACTGCAGGGAACAATCTCCCTCCTTGTCTTGACTCAGTAATGCCCAGGAGAGTGCTCAGTATACAGTGAGTATTTAACGCTTGCATAAACGCTTAATCCAGCAGGTGTTTATGGTTCCATGAATGGAGACTGAGTCCAGGCTCTGAAGAGACACCTAGGGACCCTTGTGAGGTCTTTCACCATCTGGAAGTGTGAATGTGAATATTGAAGAGATGGGACAGGTCACCTGGTAGATAGTGTGTGCATGCTCACTCCCCATACCCCTGGCCTCAGATTTCTATTCACAGCACATGGGAGTGGGCTTTCCCAGCTGCTCTTAGAACACAGTCTGAGTGTTTCTGATTTTCACAGTAGGGGCTTTGGTTTCACTAGGAAAGTTACAAATAAGGACTGGGGAGATGGCTCAGTTGTTAAAGGGACTGCCATGCAATCATGAGAATCTAAGTTCAGATCCCCACCATCCACCTAAAATGCCAGGGAGAGCGGCACATGACTACAGTACTGGTACGGGGGAGCCAGACACAGGAGAATCACCAGCTTTATCAGTGAGTTGGGGTTCAGTGAGAGACCCTGTCTCAAAACAAGGTGGGAAGTGACAGATGAAGACACCTGATTTTGGCCTCTGGCTTCCACTGATACATGTATACACACAGGAAAACACACACACACACACACACACACACACACACACGCACGCACGCACGCACGCACGCACGCGCACATGTAAAACCCAAATACATCCTCCAGGATCTGCTCTACCTAGTCTTATGGGCTGTGTCACCTTTTTTT
The DNA here is from genome assembly GCA_902168425.1 of Peromyscus attwateri. Lineage (NCBI taxonomy): Eukaryota > Metazoa > Chordata > Mammalia > Rodentia > Cricetidae > Peromyscus > Peromyscus attwateri. Next base: position 12,848 of record CABHPP010137325.1, read on the forward strand.
TTTTTTTACAGAAAAACTCAGGAAAAGACTCAGGTCCAGGACCTGGGCTCAGAGCATAAGAGACGAGATGGTAAACTGCACTGGAAACCTTTATGCTCCTGTTTCCCAGGCCTGGGCTCAGTTCCCCAAGTCACAGCAGACATCTGTGGAGAGGGCGGCCTCCTCACAGAGGGTCTCCTCAGAAAGATTCCATTGTAGAGAACCCTTTTGAATTCTAGGGGCCATTTTACCCAGGAAGGCTCAGGGATCAGGGGAGTGTCCAGTTCTTTTCCTCTGCCCCTAGGTGCTGAACCCAGGCCAGCAACTCCTGAGGCCTTTAGTGTGACCGCTGACAACATGGCTGGCCATATGAATGCACAGCTTTTGTACTGGCTGTGACAGTGGCCCCTGTGTCACTAATCTGTATCAAGAAATATGAAGCCCCCAAACGGTCCATTGGCCACCATTGAAATAACCTCTAAAGCTGCATTTAAATGTAAAGTGTCACCCACTGAGTTATTTTCACATGTCCCACCTACCCATTAAATGATGGTAGTGACTTGGCCTGCCTCAGAAGGGTTGTGAGCACAGAGGCTGCATTGGAAATGCCCTCTAAGCTGCAGGGGGCAGCATTCCTAAAGCACTGGGGTTGGGGCCAGGTCCCTAGGGGACTTCCCTGGCTGCTTGAATTAAACCAGCACCACACCCTTCTGCTGGGCTCTGGGTACAATTCCAAAGGAAGGAGGGGCACATTAAATATCAATGGAGTGCAAGCTCCGCCCGCCTTCTGCACCACTGTTATCTCACCCCAGTTGCTAGCACAATTAAATGTGGGGGCAGATCCTAAGATGAAGACTAACCCTCTGTGGTGCCCTGGTGGTGGTGGTTGGGGTCCCACTGTTCACTCTGCCCTCAGTTCTCAAGGCCAATCCCATTCCTAATTCAGGCAGTACAAATGAATTCACAAGGATGGCGGGTGGCCTTTCCTGCAGGGGTCTTGCTCTCAGGCTGGCCTCCTGAGTCAGTCACCAATTTGCCTGGAGACTTGCAAGCATAGACGCACATAGCCTCCCAAGGGCATTCAAAGGAGGTTTGCCAAGAGACATTACCCCCCAAAGAGCCCATTTTACTGAATTAGGCTATAGCAAACACAGAGGCTTAAGGCCACTTAGTAATTCTTGCAAAAGGAGATGGGTGAGCAGAGGACAGAGATTCAAAAATGAAAAAAGGTGAGTGATTATGGGCAATAATCCCTAGTTTATTTGTCTTTGCAGTAATTATCACATGAAGGCAGTATTATACTAAGCCTTTTAACCCTAATTTTCATCCTCAATAGTAATTAAAAAAATCAGAGGTATTCTGAGAGGCGAATTTTGCTTACAGTTCTTTGCCTTCACTTTTATGTACAGATCTGCAAGGTTATATTTGGTCTTGCTTTTAAAAATAAATCCAAGCCAAAAAAAAAAGTGAAGGACCTCTCTCTCTCTCTCTCTCTCTCTCTCTCTCTCTCTCTCTCTCTCTCTCTCAGTGTGTGTGTGTGTGTGTGTGTGTGTGTGTGTGTGTGCTACCAGCAAGTGACTAAGCTACAGAGTTTGGAGGTAGACATTTCAGAGGTAAACAGGAGCAGAAATATAACGTAAAACACCACCACAAGACTCGTACGTGAACATTCACGGTCGCACCATTCATGAGAGTTAAAAAGCGCCAACAACCCAAGCGCCCACCCCCTGACAAGCCAGTAAATAAAATGGGGCATCCCTACCGGTGAACTCTTGCATGGCAGACAAAAGAAACAAGAGCAGATACAGGCTCAAGCAGGAAGGAGCCTCCAAAGCACCCTCAGTGAATGAGCCAGATGCAAAAGAACACCCATCTTACAATCCCACTGCCACCCAAAGCCCGGAATGAGGGCAGTTGTGGTCACAGTAAGTAGACTGTGGCTGGCCCGGGCTAGGGTAGGAAATGGAGGTGGGGGTTATAAGTAGCTCCAGGGTTTCTGTCTGGGGCGATGGGATGTTCTGAAATCAGGCGGCAAATATATCTAGTGCTGCAGCTACTACACAAAACATAATCCAACTGTGCTCTTAGGATGGGTAAATTCTTAGGATTATGTAAATTATATTCCAATAAAGCTATTAAAAAACAGAACAGGAGTGGAGGAATAAAGGAATCCAGTTAACAAAACCTAGGGATGTAGGCAGGTGACAGGTCTCCTTGACTTAATCAGATGATGAAATCCAGGGCCAAGTCCAAATCGATCCCAGATCTCTAGCTTCAGCAGAGGTCCGCCTGGCAGACAATCGTGGGAAGGGCACTCCACACAAAGGGAATGTGAGGAGCAGAAAATCAAGCCCAGGGGTTGTCACTAGGAAGGGGAACCCTGGGGGACGAGAGCGGGCAGGAAGGTGAGACCCTCACATGCTACATTAGGGAGCTTGAGCTCTGTTCTGAGAGCAACTGGGTACCAAGGTAGTTGGTTGATAGTCACATATAAACATGCAAAGTCAAAGGCGGGGAGACTCCCTGGGCAGCTCCTTCAGGAAACAGGGCGAGAAGCTGAACCACGGCAGGTCAACTAGGGCAGCGTCCGTTGGGATGGTGGAGAGGAATGGATGATGGATGGATCTGATCACTCCTCAGGAGATGGAGCTAGGATGAGTTGAGAATAATAAAGAGTGAAGAGCAGGGAAGGAAGGGTGCATAAGGCAGGCTCCTAAACTACAGGCATGAGGTGAGGTTGACCCTACCCATAGGACAACCCCGGGGAGAGGAAGACTTCACTGAGATAGACTGGGGCAGCTTGGTGCATATCCTGACTCTCCCAACCAGGAGTTCTGCAGAGAGGCCATGGTGGAAGTATGTTTGAGAATCATTCCCAAAAAATGGCTGGGGGTGGGGGTGAGGAGTGAGGGGGACATCAACTGGACACTTTTGAGGTATTGGTAAGATATCTTCCAGGGCCTCATTGCAGATCATGGAGGCAGAATTTCTGAGAGTGAACTTTGGATGTGTTGACACACACACACACACACACACACACACACACACACACACACACACACGCACTGTGGCCAGAGATCAATGTCTGGTATTTTCCTCATTTTCTTGCTTCCTTATTTTTTTGAGCCAGAGTCCCTCACTGAACCAGTAGCTCACCAATTCAGCTAGCACTGGCTGACCAGCAATCCCCAGCAAGCCCCAGGTATCCTCTTGCCTCCACCTTCCCACTTCTGGATGATAGGTGTGCACAGATGTGCCTGGCTTTTTATGTAAGTTACAGGGGGTCAAAGTCAGGGCTTCATGTTTATACAGCAAGCATTTTTGCTGACTGAACCATTACCCCAGGTAACTCTTGTGGATTACTGCTGGGTGTATCCTGTTCTCAGGAGTCTCTTGTGATTAGATAGACACCTTTGGACTTAGAGCATCTCCAGTTCTAACTTAGGTCAGTCTCTATTGGGTTGGGAGACTCCTATGGCTGATATCCTGGCGCCTGTTGCAGTTTGGTGCACTCCACATTTGCACCAGGAACAGCCACCACAGGGTTCTTCCAGTGGCTCTCAAAATGCCATCTTCTTATTTAACAGCTCACCCTGTCCATCTGTGCCAGCTCCTTAACAAACGTGTCCAAGTGCTACTCGGTGTAAGGCCTCTTAAACGATCCACAACACTGTTTCCCACAAATCCCCTCAGAGATGAGCTGTCTTAACTAAATATTCTTCAGAGCCCTATGCAAGCAAGGACTTGGCCGGCTGATCATTAAAGCAGCCATCTCTGGAAGGCATTGCCATATGGACGTGTAGGAAGAAGGAAAGATTTTCCCCTAATCAACATTTACTGCAAGTGGTTGGAAAATAAACACGGGCATTCCTTGTACTCACACTTGCACTTAGTAGGTACTCAGCCAATACACGCAGAGATGAGTTGCTTGTAGCTTGTACACGTGATTCCACAATCCACGACATCTCTGTCTGTGAACACCAGCAATGTTTCCAGAGACTGAAAATCTAACAGAAGAAAAGCTGACCAGGGACTCCAGAGACCTGCTTAGGATGTGCAAGGAATGTAACAACATAAGACTCAGAAATTGTGGTGTGTGTGTGTGTGTGTGTGTGTGTGTGTGTGTGTGTGTGTGTGTATTCGCGTGTTTGCATGTGGGTGCTGTATGGGTGTGTGTAGAAGTCAGAGGTTGACATTGGGTGTCTCGATGGCTCCCCCTGTTTTATTGTGAGGCAGGCAGGCTCTCTCACTCAATCCGGAGTTTAACATTTTGGATGTCAAAATGGCCCACCAGTATGTGCCACTACACTGACTTGTAAAATGGGTGTGTGTGTGTGTTTTGGGGGTGGGGGGGGGGTCACAGCTCCGGGCCGCATGCTTTGTGCAGCAAGCAGTTTACCTACAGAGTCAGCCATCTTCCCAGCCCACTCTGGAACTATTTCTTCTTCGAAGAGACCACGTGGGTGTTTTGGAGCCAGCCCTGTAGTCTGTGAAGGTCTAGTCAAATTTATCCAGGTATGTCAAGCTGCAAAATGTCTGTGGTTTTAGAACTACTATCAATTGCCCAGAAAATCAAAACCAGTATATATATACATATATATGTATTTCTGCATTCCAAACATTTCAGATGGATTCCCTTCCACTTGCCTTCTGGTTAAGATTGGGGCTTACATGCTTTGAGACTCAGGCAATTGCTCACAACTAATTCACCCTTTTCCACATTAGATGTTAGTAGCATGAGTAGCTCTAAATTAGCTGGAAGATTTCAATCTTCTGCTGAACAAACAGAATGGCAGCCCTGTGTCTCCGCGTGTCTCTGGAGGAGCCAGCTCCCACCTGAGCAAAGATTGAGTGAGATGTTACCCCGTAAGTAACTGTGCCTTTGATGGGTCGGTTCCCCTCGGGGAGACAAACCAGGCGCTTTAGGCTTTTGGAACTCAAGCTGCCATATCCTTCACTGACTATGTATGTACCTAGAGCTTTGCAGAAAGAGTTGTTCTCTTCCTGTAGTCACTGGGTCCATTTGTTGTTGTTGTTGTTGTTCTATAATCCACTCTTCCTCACAGTTGATTGTTTTAGGGATAAGAACCTGACCCCCACAACAAGCAATCAAAGCACAGTCCTGAACAAGCATTTCTCCCAATGCCATTATTTTCTTCGTCCCCCTCTCCTCCCGCCCGTTCTGGGTGTCTCATGTTGCTAACCTTCCTCGACTATGTTTTCATGGTTCTTCCATCTCTTGTCAGCCACTGGCGAGAAGTTACAGCGGTTTTGGCTCTTCAAGTCTTCTTGAGTATTTTGAGAGGGCTCAGGGGTTTAGCCACGCCCCCACTTTAGCAGATTGGACCACTGCAGAGCACCTGACCAGAGTCTGAGCATCCTGTACCCGGAAACCCGGGTTGAGTTTTTCTCAGAAAGTGAGCCAGCACTGATGGACCCTAGCTGGTGCTACCTCCCCTGGGAGCATGCAGAGGAGCTGAGGTGGCCTGGCATGTGTTCAAAATGGGACCCTGATACCAAGAATCACATGATTAATTTCTTCAGTGGGCAATGTAATTTCCACCCGGAAACAAGATCTGCGCAGGGTACTCCCCTGCCTTTCGGTTTCTGTCATTTCCAATAAGGGCCTGGCTGTGTCTCTTCTGTTAACCTGCGATGACCAAGAGAAGAGGGACTACCAGTAGCAAAGCTCCTTCCCTTCCCCTTCCTTCTCTCCTCCTTTCTCTTTCTCTTCTGCCTCCCAGTCCCTCTACACCATCCTCACCATTGCCAACTATTTAATGGGTATTTTCTCCAGTTGGCCACCTGCAAAGCACTTTAGATCTTGACCATACTTAGTTCTCACACCAGCGCCACCTCCTGTCCTCTGGGTACCATTACAACCTCCATATGTCAGGTGAGGAGGGTGGTGACCTGTGCAGTGTGACGTGGTTCTCAGTAAACCCAGGCTGTCTGGATCCCAGGTCTGTCCTTGCTCACCATAGATGCTGATCCGGCCAGAACATCGAAGGCTTCAGAGTTCATCTCATCTGCCACATTGTTACTTTTCATCCCGTGACAAAACTCCTAACTGAAGCGGTTCATAGTTTGGGGGTACAGTACATCCGAGCTGGGGAGGTGTGGTGTAGAGAGTGACTCTAGCTGTGGTGGCTGGAGCATGAGGCAGATGGTCACCTTGCATCCAGAATCAGGAAGCAGAGAGAGAGGAATGCTCAGCTCACCTTCTTTTTTTTTCTGTTGTTCAGTCTGAGACCCCAGCTTATGGGATGGTACAATCTGTTGTACAATATTTTGTTTGTGTTCTGACAAAGCTTGCCTGGAGATCAGAGGGTGGAGCTAGCCACTAGTTAACCATAGAGGCCAGGCAGTGGTGGTATACACCTTTAATCCCAGTACTTGGGAGGCTCAAGCCTTTGATCTCAGCACTTGGAAGGATCATGCCTTTGACCCCAGCACTTGGGAGGCTCACGCCTTTAATCCCAGTACTAGTGAGGCAGAGACAGGAATATAAAGTGGGTGGAGACAGAATCTCCCCTGTTCAGTCTGAGGATTCATAGAGGTAAGAAGTTTCTAGAGGTTGCTGATCTGCTTCTCTGATCTTTCAGCTTTCACCCTCAATATCTGACTACAGGTTTTTATTGTTAAGACTAATTAGAACCATGCTTCAGCAATCCACATTTACAGTGATATATTTTTTTCCTGTCCATTAAATCTCTCTGGAAACACCTTCACAGATATGCCTAAAGATGTGTATTCTATGTGGTTCCAAATCTGGTCACGCTGACTGAAGATTATTGTTGCCAACCTTAGGGTTTCATAGGCCAGTGAAAATGGGGGGTGGGCAGGACACAATGTTGTCACCTTATGATTTCTTTTTTTTTTTTTTTTTTTGGTTTTTTTGAGTTTGGGTTTCTTTTTTCTGCTTTGCGCCTTTCCTGGAGCTCACTTGGTAGCCCAGGCTGGCCTCGAACTCACAGAGATCCGCCTGCCTCTGCCTCCCGAGGGCTGGGATTAAAGGCGTGCGCCACCAACGCCCGGCCATGATTTCTTAAAGAAAGAACAATAGGAGTATAAAATGGAAGTGTGACCTTCACCACCCCAATGGAAGAGAGCATTTGATGTTAAAAGAGTAAGCAAGATATAAAACCTCAGAGTCAAGTTCTCTTTATGGAGTAAAACAGACACAAAAAACTCACCAGAGGACTGGAGAAATAGCTCAGTGGGGAAGGTGTTTGTCTTGCAAACACAAAGACCTGGGTTTGATTCCTAGAACTCACATAGAAAAAGCTGGATGTGGTGGCATATGCTTGTAATACCAGCACCGGGGAGCCAGAGACTGGTAGATGTATGGGATCTTTTGCATAGCCAGCCCAGTGCTGGTGCACACATACACACCTGCACACATGTTCCATACACACACACACACACACACACACACACACACACACACACATCCAGTAGATGGTGATTATTGTCCATTTGGATTTCTAGTTTTGCCACACAGGAGTTAACACATGACCCTGCACTATCCCCAGTTCCTGGCTTGGTTTGTTTCTAAAGTTCAGATTGCCTAAGAGGGACACAGAAGCCTGGACAAGGTGAGTGGCTTCATTAGCCCACACAAGGAGTTGGAAGTAGAACTGGTTCTTGATTTCAAGTCTTTGGACTCTCCCTGCAGAACTGTGTTGTTTCCAGGCAAGGGGTGGGTGGGGCCTATTTCTAAATAGAGAGGAACTGAAATCTAGCTGTTCTGTGGCAATGGCTGTGACTCTGGGTCATGCAGTTCAGGCTTGAGGATTTCAGGTATCTTCTTCACAGACATGTTTCAGTTTTCACAACTGCCCTAAGAAGCAGATGATGCTGCTGTCCAAGAAATGGAACATCTGTCACCAGAGGTACTGCATGCCAATTTTCTACATCATACCATCAATGGCTTAAACAAAATCCCAGAGGTGCTGTGGAATATTACCTTAACTGTGTAAAGATGTGTTACATTTGTTTATGCTGCATTTGTTTTATTATGTAAAGATGTGTTGAATTTGTTTCACCTTGCCTGCCTAAGGCACCTGATTGGTCTAATAAAAAGCTGAATGGCCAATAGCTAGGCAGGAGAGGGATGGGGCTGGTGGACAGGGAGAATAAGTAGGAGGAGAATTCTAGGAGAGAGAAGAAGGAGGTGAGAACGAGAGAGAAAGAGAGGGACATGCCTGAGGCCAGAAGCCAGGCAGCTACCATCCACACACAAGAAGCAATGAAAGTAAGATGTACAGAAGGAAAGAAGAAAGAAAGGAAGAAAGAAAGGTAAAAAACCCTGAGGCAAAATGTAGATAAAGAGAAACAGATTAAAATAAGAGCTAAGATAAGGCCGAGCATTCATAACTGGGAATAAGTCTCCAGGTCATTATTTGGGGGCTGGTTGGTGGCTCAAAGGAAAAAGCCTGCTACAGAGTGTGAACCTGGCTGCCCTAAAGGATGGACTTGGACACCTGCTTCCAGGAACGGGGGTGCCGCTGATTCATCCTCAGCTGGTTATTTCTTCTCTATTTCAGGGGAAATGGCTCTTTAGTTGGTGAGTTGATTCATTTAGCATGCACTGACTATCACATATCTATATAAAGCTACATTTCCTTCCTGTGCCTCTGGTGTGAGGAGGACCAGCTCCAGCCAGTCAGTGACCATGATCAGTTGATTGGAAATGTGAGGCCCATGGAACTGGCTTGAGCCAATCAGAACCCCTTTGGAACAAAAGCTATAAAGGGGATTTCTGGTTCAAGGCGGTGCTTGTGCTGAAAGATCTCAGTGCAACTTGATCAATCATTTTGGCTGTAGGTTATCTGAGAAAGTTGGGAGGCAGGGAGGAGGTGAGAAGAGAAGAGGAAAGATGAGGAGAGTTCTGATCTCTGCTCCCCCAAATCCATGGATGCCTTGTCTAAACCCATCTTTCACCTTGAGCTTACTTGATACATTTCTGCTTTGTGCACAAAAGGGTCCTCCCTCACATAGCCTGCCCCAGGCTAGATGCCCCAGGATGGACGCTGGCACACAGAGGATCATGGGTCAGAGCTAGTCAGAAAGCACATGCCCTTCAAGGCTGTATCCTGTGAGTGCCTCACACCTTTCAGAACTGCTTCCTGTGTGTTTCTTGTGACCTTTCAGAGCTGCTTCCTGTGAGATCCTCATGCCTGTCAGAGCCCCTTCCTGTGTGTACACTTCACCCTTCAGGGCTGCTTCTTGTGTGTCCCTCACATCCCTTTAGAAGCTTTAAAAGCTTCCTGTGTGTACCTCATCTCTTATAGTGCTGCAGGCTGGGGCTCAGGATTGTCTGCTGAATGCCAAGAAACAGGGCAATATTCCAGGTTTATGAAGAATAAGACCCGAATGAAGTCCTGCTGAGAAGATACGTAGAAAGTCTGTCTATACTGAGTGGTATTTACCCAGTGGCTGGCTTATCTAGGCTCTCTTGACAAACATTAGCCCTTGCCTAGATCCTCGGGGGCAGATGAGTGACAAGTAGTAAAAACAAGGACACTGCATACCTGCCTCTCTGAGGGTGACGGTGGTGGTAGTGTTGGGCATGCTTGACACCAACATACGACTCAAGTAGTGGCTATGTCTTCTTGTCTATTTACCTTTTGCATTTTGCCACGGATGCCTCATTGGGGTACTGAGACTCTTAATCTCAGGTTTAAGGTGGAAAGAAATGGGCTAAATATAAGAGTAAGAGCTAGACAATGATAGACCTGAGCTAATGGCCAAGCAGTTTAAATAATGTAAGAGTCTATGTGTTTATTTTATAAGTGGGTTCCAGGACTGGCGGGACTTGAGAACTGGAGAGAAATTCTCCAGCTACAGGATACCTAGCATAACAAGGTGACACAGTGGCATTTGTCCTGTTGGGAATTGGTACTGAAAAGAACTGGGGATAAAACTTGAACCATCCAGGAGAAGGGCTGGGCTTTCTCTGGGAAGTCAGTGGGAATGGTCCATCAGTCACTTCCAGGCTAAGAGGAGGCCAGCTAAGTTTGGTTATGTTGATGCACACTGTAGAAGTTGAAACTCGGAAGGAATTCTTCCCTTCTGATGTCGGTGTGTCATGGTAAGACTGGCACTGGGGCCTGGGAGAATGATTTCCACTGGGATATCAGGTTTGGCAGCTCCCATGGAGCCAGCTAAATTTGTAATGTTTGTTTACTTCTAATGGAAGGGGGTTCTGAAGGTCAAGCACTATTATTAGTGTTCTTGTTGGTTTCTGATTCTGGAGCCAACCAGTCACCAGTTCTCTGCTGAATGTCAGGCCCCAGGGCAGGATCTGGGAATGCAATCATTAATCAGCTATACAGTGTGTTACCGTTTGGAAGTACAATAAAATGTCCCCCACAGGCCCAGATGTTTGAACACTTTGTCCCCAGGTGGGGGCGCTGTGGTAGAACCTTTGGGAGGCAAACCTTAGCAGAAAGAAATGGGTTGCTGGGAGGCACGTCTTGAAGCTTCCTGTGTTGCTCTGGCTTGGAGCCTGTTAGGCAGCCCATCTAGTCAAATCAGGGAGCTCCAGATTCAGCAAAAACACCTTCTTAATTTCATTTCTGTTGTAGTGATAAAATACCCTGACAGAAAAGTAACTTAGAAAAGGTTTACTCTAGCTCACAATTCCAGGTACAGCCCATCATTCCAGGGAAGTCACATGACAGGGGCTTGGGACAGCTGGCCCCATTATGTCCACAATCAAGAGCAGAGAGGAATTAATGCATGTCCAGTCCTTTTTTTTTTTTTTTTAAGATTTATTTATTTATTATATATACAGTATAATGTCTATATGTATCCCTGCAGGCCAGAAGAGGGCACCAGATCTCATTACAGATGGTTGTGAGCCACCATGTGGTTGCTGGGAATTGAACTCAGGACCTCTTAACTGCTGAGCCATCTCTCCAACCCCGCATGTGCAGTTCTTGCTTCCCTGTGCTCAGCTTGACTTCTCCACTCTCATACAACTCTGATGCCCCTGCCTAGGGAATGGTGCTGCCCATAGCGCATTGGGTCTTCCCACATCAATTAACTTAGAATGCCCCACAGACAAGCCCACAGGCCAACCCAATGTAGACAATCCTTATTGAGACTCTCTTCCCAAGTTCCCAAGTGACTCTAAGTTGTGACAAGTTGACACACAATTAAAGCTAGTCAGAACAGAGGCTCTTTCCCAAAAATTAAGGCAGAGAAGTGATTGAGTAGAACACCTAATATTGATCTCTGGTCTGCACACACACACACAGAGAAAATTTTCCCTTGGCTGAATTAGTTCAGGTTAAAATGATCTATGTTCATGCTTCCATAAGCCCACATTAAATATTTCAGTTTTTATGCATATACGCCTGAGTAATAGGCTGCACATGTTTAACAACTGCCCTCGGTCACAAAAAGTCTTAACTCATGGTATCCGCTAATGTCTGTAGCGTAAATACTGCTATGATGGCTGGCTTCAGCCTCCAATGTGACATCATGAATTGCCATGTGCATAATTGCCCTCAAGTATAATTGATTTTATATGAATGTTGCTCAGACGTCACCTAAATTTTAATTTCAAGACAGCATTTCCAGTCTTTGTAGATGTGATGCTTCATAAGAAGTCAGAAGTGGGCTGGGAAGATGGCTCAGTTGGTAAATCACTTGCCTTGCAAGGATGGGGAACCGAGTCTTATCCCCAGAAGTCACATAAAGAAAAGCTAGGCAAGATCACATGTGTAAATGGAGGCGGAGTTTTCTGTCCTGACCACCTGGTCCCAAATAAACACACAAAAGCTTATATGACTTACAAAATGCTTGGCCCTTAGCTCAGGCTTGTTATTAACTAGCTCTTATATTTAAATTAACCCATTTCTTTTCATCTATGTATTGCCACATGGCTCGTGGCTTTACCAGTCCTCTGGCATCTTGCTTCTTGGGTGGCTAGGCTCGCATCTCTCTCCCAACGCTGCCCTTCTTCTTCCCCTCCCCTGTTTGGCTTTTCTGTCTAACCTTATCCTGCCTGGCTATTGGTCAGTCAACTTCTTTATTAAACCAATCAGAGTATAATTACACAGTGTACAGGAGGATTATTCCACAGCACACATGGGACAATTGCTTGCTTGCATTTTCTGTTTTCTCAGGTATTATGTTTCTTCTCAGGTCTTTGATGGGATTGAAGACAAGATAGCTACAGTTATGATCCTCTCATATCTTAGCTGAGAACATTTAGATACTAAGGTTAGATTTTTTAGGATGTGTCTCTTGTTTAATGTTGTTCTTGCTGGTTGTATTTCTATTTTTGTTTACGTTATTACTTTTCCCCTCTCCTGGACAACACTTAGCAATCATTCCTATTGTATATAGTTTTGTATTAGGTTAGGACTTTCTTATTTAGACAAAAGGGGGAGATGTTGTGGGTAGCTGTTCTGTCTATGACCTTGAAGCGCCGCCCCTAGAGATGCAGCAGGTTACTGTGCTACCTGCCTATGACCTTGAAGTACATGCCCCTGGGACGTGACCTCTTGGTGACCCTTAAGACCTGAGATGCATGTAGGCATCTCTCTCTTGGCTACCTCATGGGACTTGGATGCAGGACTGATCCAGGTGGCCAGAACACCGTTCCAGAACCTGAGTCAATTCTGTTCCGTACAGTGAGTTTTCCCCTTAATAAATTCTTTGTCCTTTAAACAGTCTGTGGATTTCTCGTTACAGAAAGGGCGCCGATGTTTCTCAGTCTTCAAAGATGTTGGGTTTGGTTTGTGTGGTTCTGGGCTGACTTGTGACGGTGTGGATGCAGGTAGCCAGCAGCAGTGAAGTGAGCTTAGCGAGGATCTGGAAAGCAGGACAGAGTCCACCAGATAGCTCACCCTGGAGGAGTGACACCACATGACAGTGTTTTCATCTTTATTTTACTGGATCATCTGCTCATGGAAATGTGGATTCTAATACAGATCTTTCTAGAAACCTCAAATACTAGCTTAATATTTCTGTATGTTTTCCTCTAAATGGCCTCTGGATCCTTCAAATCAAATGTATGAACTTGGTGGTGTTGGGGAGATATGCTGAATATTCCAGGGGGATGCCTGTCAATATTCTTTTTGACTTGATGTGTAGAGAGGGATTTTGAGATATTTTCCTGTGGAAGGTGGTTCTTTCTGTAAGGGGAGCTGCTATGTCCCTCTGGATGAGCACCCCAACATCTGAGCTATGGATTGACATGAGGTAGTGCACTTGGGTGATACAGGGGAACAGTTCAAGTCCTCAAGGGGATTACTGCTCTTTGCTCACATGTGGGTGTGGCCCAAACCAGAGGCCAGCAGAGCTGAAGCCTGACTTCCTGTGCTCACGTGCATGTGTGTGTGTGTGTACACGCGTGTGTGCATGTGCGCACATGTATACATATGTGTTTGTGAACCAGAAGTTGACATCAGGCGTCTTTACCAGTTGCTTCTACTTTAGTGTTTGGGACAGGATCTCTTGCTAGGACCTGGGGATGAGTGACCACCAAGCCCCAGTGATCCATGTTTCCATCTTCTTTGTTCTAGGGTGATGGGTGTATACTGCTGTGCTCAGCTTAAAAAAAAAATTTTTTTTTTTGAGACATGGTTTCTCTGTGTAGCCCTGGCTGTCCTGGAACTCACTCTGTAGACCAGGCTGGCCTTGAGCTCAGAGATTCACCTGTCTCTGTCTCCCAAGTACTGAGATTAAAGCCATGCCCCACCACACCCTCTGTATCCAGCTTTTGAAAGTGGATTCTGGAGATCCAGACTCAGGTCCTCATGTTCCTGCAGCAAGCACGTTACCCACTAAGCCATCTCTTCAGTCCACATGGCTTTTATTGAATGCTAATTGCATGCATGCCACATGGCATTGCTACCACCCACACCATGTCCTTCATGAGAGTCCAGTAAACTGGCTACCATCACCCTCATGGATGTGAAGAAGGGCTCTGAGGATTGGGGTGTGTGACATGGCAAGATTGCCAACCAGATCCAGCCTGGCTCCTAACCTTTCACCTGGGTCATCTTTATCCCAGAAGCTTGGCTGAGGGCTCGTCACCCCATTCTTGGATGTGCACAAGATTCACAGAGGATGCCTTTAAAAAAACAAAACAAAACAAATAAACAAACAAAAAACCACTAGTGCTTTTGTGAGCCTGAGGCCAACCTGATCTACATAGTGAGTTCCAGACCAGCCAGGGCTACACAGTGGGACCCTGTCTCAAATTAACTACAACAAAACCCAAGATACTGGTGTTTAAGCCCTGCTTCAAGCTAATTAAGTTAGAGCCCAGAAATGAGGTCCAGGTGTTGGCATTTCACAAAGCCCTTGGGGTGGAGTCCCGCACCGGACAGGACCCAGCCTGACTGCAGATTCATTCACAGCTTATGAGAGTGAGGGAGCTTGGCATTGTGTTCCCCTCCATCCAGATGGACCACGGTTGGCAATCAGCATTTAGGGGCCCCACACTCAGGAGCCAAGCTTCAGGTCATTGACATGAGAGTGCTAGTGACCTCTTCACTGGCTTCGTGGCCTTGGCCTGTGGTATATGTACTTGGAGAGCATGTATCCTCACCAGAAAGACAGAACCCTGTTTTCCCCTGGTGTAGAGCACCAGGGCCATGGACACAAAGTGGTGGCAGAGAACCTGCCACCGTTCCCTGACGCGGTACCTCTTACCTGCATGGGCTAAATGTGGTTCTCCTACTTGTCATCAAGATTTAGGAATTGGGAAGTTTTCATTTATGCGTTCACATTCCACCTTGTCTTGGAAAAACTGAGTCTCAGTTTCCCCATGGGCCTCACTGCCACAGAGCAGCACTATCCAGTCACTTCCATTCCTGGACCTGCCTTGAAGCCCTGTGGCTGGTGCCCTTGACAGAGCATTAAATTAGGTAATACACCTTAAGGGGATTAAACCATTGCCTGACTCATTATAAGTAGTCTGTAAAGAGGCTTTCTTCTTGACTGGGTCTCATTATTACTATTTTTTTCTTGTCCAGCCACTCTCTGAGTCTGGTTCCAACCCCCAGGATGTTCATGCCCAACTTTGCATGAAGGCTCTCTCAGGGCTCTCCTGCCGCTTTTCTGATAGGAGCAGATCTCCCTGCGAGAATGTAGACAGCCCTGCCTCCTTAGACCCACCTGCTACACACCAGAGACAAGTTTCCACCAGCAAACACAGGAAGCTGTTTCCCTGGCAACCCCCAAGTCACCGCTTGATGCTGGCGCCCTTTGTGGTTGGAAAACAGAGCAGGCACCCTGGCAGAAGGGAAGAGAAGGCAGTGAGTGCAGAGACAGGGCCCAGGTAGTAACTATCCTATCCTCTACAGGTAACCCTCCAGTCCTGGGACACTGCCCTCTTGGGGTCTGGTATGTGTTGGAAGGGCCTTACTGGCCTGGGTTGTCAGTCATAGGAACTGTTCAGGACAAACTCCCATGTGGCCATCAGGCTGGGAGAAGTGCTGCTTCCTCCAAGAAGCCCTGCTTGTGTGCAGGGGATGGCCCAGCCATAAAGTGGTTAATGTGCAAGCATGACGGCCTGAGTTTGGATCCCCAGGACCCGGAGGAAAAAGCCAGGAGCAGAGGTGAATGCCTGCCGTTCCAGCCCTGGGGAGGTGGAGACAGGAGGATCCCTGGGCTTGTTGGCCAGCCAGTGTAGCTGAGATGGAGTGTTGCAGTTTCAGTGAGGGGCGATGTCTCAAAAAGATAAAGTGGAGAGCACCCGAGGAAGACTTCTGACATCCTCATGTACACACCTGTGCACATGCATGTGTTCTGGTACATACACACACACACACACACACACACACACACAGCTTAGATTTCTTGGGCTGAAAGTAGCCAGCAATGTCTATCCTAAGCCATTTCTATTCTAAAAATTAAATTAAATTGAAGGGGCTCCAGAGGAATAATCCAGGTTTTCAGCTTTGAACCAAGTCCTAGAAATCTTGGTCAAGGGCACTCCAACATATTGGTGACATTTAAAGAGAAAAAAGACGGCTTAACTTTCCCTGATGGCCATGGACAGAGAGACATGGGATGTTTGCCAGCCCCTGGGATGGGGGAGGAGTGAGCAGGGCTCCAGGTAGCCTTAATTCTTTCCCTCAGGCCTGGGTTATTACACCTGTGCCTACCTCCGTCAGTGGCTAAACATCGGCGGTGAAGGACTGTGAGGTCTTTCACTGGCTGTGAACCTGAAGGCCAGGCAGGGAAGCGTCTACGCCTGCTTCCCTCTGTCTCCCTACCAGCTGCCTCACCCAGGCCATTATCAACATACGGAAGGCCTTGACCTAGAAAGGAACAAACACTCTGAGCAGATGACAGTACACAGTTGCCAGAGTGGGGCTGTCGTTATTTGTAACCAAGCAGCCAGCAGATATTTATGAGCGTCTTTGCACAAGGCGCGAGGCACACAATTGCGCAGAGCTTAGCATCTTTACAGAATATTAGATTTGTGTGGAGCCCAGCTACATAAATAGAGGCAGCCCAAATCCTCTCCGGGGTTTAATTTGATTCCTCCCCTCCAGGAGAGTCACAAGAGGCTTCACAAAGGGAGCTGTACCTCCGTAATGGCTCCTGGTGGCAAGGAAGGGGGAAGGTGAGTCCTTCCCAGTGTCACCAGTGGCCTGCCATCCAAATTACAAGCCTGGGTGGGATCTCTGGTTGGTGTGGGTCCCTCAGATGTGGGCTTGGTGGATACTGAGCGATGGGTCGCAAGTTCATATCCAAAGGGTAGTGGGGCTTATAAGCGGAGACCTCCCGGGGCCTCAGGCTTGTCTAGTCATGATGTAACTGATGCAAATGCGCCTTCAGATTTATGCTGATCTACTTGCAATTCAATTTACAACCAGCGAGACTGCTGGATAAAGTGATATTTCTGGGGAGCAGAGAAGTGTGAACAAAGCAGAAATGATGGGGTAGGGGGTGGAGAGAGGGGTCTGCGGTTGAAGATGAGGAGTAGAAGGAGGTGGTGCTGGGGAGGCCAGGGCAGGACCTGGGAGGGAAGGAACAGCCATCCCTAGGGCTGAAGAATTTCCATCTGATCCTGGATATGGGGTCCCCACAAGGACAGGCAGGAGGGGAGGAGGGAATAAGTAAGAGGAAAGATGGGGGTGGAGTGGAGGAAGGAAGGGAGGATGGGAGGGAGAGAGAGGGAGACTCTCATCCCTTTTTACCCAGCAACCTTGTCCCATCCCAGTCAGGCATCAACCATGTATCTAGGCTTGATCTCTGCAAACATTTGACACACCACTGATAAATAACGATATTAATGTTGGCCCAAACCTATTTAGAACTCAGATCCTGATAATCACCTTCTGGGAATTATCCTCACACATCAGGAGGCCCACATCAGCAGAGTCAACCAGGAACTATTTGGAGCTGCATCTGGAGTAAACGTGGAGATGGTTTTCTTGTCATCAGACCCTGAAGAATAGAGCAGAGCAACCATGTTCCCAGCTCTGATGCTGTAGATATTGAAAATCACCCTGGATAGTATGGAGGTTCCACACAAGTACCATACCATACCACTTGAATTTTGGTACTGGTGAAGTCCTAGAACCAACAGATGGCAAGAGATGACGCTGTCTCTTCAACCTGGTGATAAAGGTGCTGCAAAGGAAGGACCTCACGGTCCCTTCCTGGAGGAAACCATCTGTGCTGAGGATGAACTGGCAGTTGACTGCCAAGGGGCACAAGAGGGGCAGGGTAGAGATCTGCTCCCATGGGACAAAGATGTCTGGAGCTGAGGGGTCCAGGAACTTCCTAGGCCTCCTGTGGTAGGAGATTAGATACTGGAGA
>CABHPP010137325.1:30728-44863 GCA_902168425.1 Peromyscus attwateri
AAAAAAAAAAAAAAACAACTCACACCTAAAAGAATCCAGTTGGCAGAGAAATAATGGCCACCCTTCCACCCTTCCTCACCTGACCTTCAAGTCACAAACAGAGCATGCTCGAGAAAGGCTCACAATAAACATACACTGGGGAGGTGAGTGCTTTGTTTTATATATATATATAAAACATGTATAAAGGTTCGTGTGCCTTGTGGCCCAGCACTTTTGGGGCACACTAGCCCACTTACATTGATAGCACTTTCCATTTTGTTATAAACTGTCTCTATTTCTATGTCTAGCCATGTGTCCCCTGTCTAATCCATTGCCCAAGAACCTGGATGTCTCAACAGGTGCCAGTGCCCTAGGACTCAGGCCCAGGATTATTTATTTATTTATTTTAAAACATGTATTTATGTACGTATTTATCAAATTGTATGTGTGTGTGTGCCTGTGTGAGTTTATTTGCACAGTGTGCGTGCAAGAGCCTGCAAAGGTCAGAAGAGAGGACCAGATCCCCTGGACCTGGAGTTATAGGTGGTTGTGAGTTGCCATGTGGGTGCTGGGAACTGAACTTGGGTCCTCGGCAAGAGCAATAAGCACTCTTAACTGTTGAGCCATCTCTCAAGCCCCAGATCCATTATGCTATGAAGTCTGCAAATGAGAAGCCATGTCAAACAGACAGATTCCAAACCCTACCATCCTGGGTCCTGTACCCAGCCACACTGTTTCATTCCTCCTTTGCTCAGGCTGTTCTCATCACCTGGGACTTTGTTACTTGGTTTTGTGAATAAACACCTCCTTCATTATGTTTGACTCAAAAGTCTCTTCTCTGATGTCCTCTCCAGTGTGGACCAACAATCCAGGCCTCTCGGATCTCAGCCACCAACAAAGCAATGTAGCACTGAGGAGCATCAATTATCTGTCCCTTCTGTCAATCATCATGAGACCATGGTGGAATACAGACTAGAGGATGAAGAAGAAACACTGTAATCTGAATGCTCTCCCAGAGCCCTGCTGGCTCCTGAGAATAATGTTGTCCTTGGTTTTAATCCCTGGATCAAGTCAAGACTGCATTCTCTATTAATTGTTATGCCTCTCTCTCTCTGTGTGTGTGTGTGTGTGTGTGTGTGTGTGTGTGTGTGTGTGTATAGAGAGCAGGCTGTTAAGACTTTATCTAATTCTAATTAACTTATTCTAAACATAATTATCACAATTTAAAAGTTTCCCAAGTCTAAACCAGGCTCCCTTCAGTAGGGAGAGGTATGTGGTACCCATGGATGGCTTTGGCACCTTGGGAAGAAGCAAAATAGAAACATTTAAAAATGCAACCCTCTGCTCCAAGCCCACTGTGCTGCTTCCAGGTATACGCTAGTGTTCACCCATCCCTGGAGTATTTGTGTTGGCTGAGCCCTCTACCTGGAACACTTCCACCCAGTTTTCTTCCTGACTGGGTTTTCGATCTGTAAGCCTTAGGTCAAATGTTCTAGATACTCCTGGGGAAGGTTCTTTTTTGTTCCATTCCTTTTTATATTGCAGTAGTCTCCTCCACCCTACCCACAGATGGCACATTCTAAGACCAACAGTGGATTCCTGGAACCACAGATAATGCTGAAACCTTTGCATGCATACACCCCTGTGGTAAGATTTTACCTTTCACATAAAAATGCTCTTTGTGGCCTCTCTTTGGCCCAGAAAAAATGTCCATTATAACTACTGTTGTCCTGTGGAAGCCATTATTTAGTGAAATAAAGTACACTTGGACATAAGCACTGTGATATGACCACATTTCATTTGACAACTGGGATATTGCCGAGTGGTTACCAGGTGGGTAGTACATACAGCATGGACATACCAGACATGTCCTAGGCAGGATGGAGTGCAATGTGGTGAGCTATTCCCATGCTACTCAGAACACTGTGCAATTTAGGACTAATGAATTATTTATTTCTGAAATTTTCCTTTTAATGTTTGTAAGGTTTAAGAGGAACACTAAAGTCGAATTGTACTTTTAATATTTTCCTATATTACATTTTATTTCGTGTGTGTGTGTGTGTGTGTGTGTGTGTGTGTGTGTGTGTGTGTGTGTGTAGGATTTTGTGCATGCCCATGCGTACATCTGACATAGGGTACATGTGGGGGTAGAAGAACAACATGCTGGAGTTGGTTCTCTCCTCCTACTACGTGGGTCCCAGGGATCAAACTCAGGTTGTCAGGTCTGATGGCAAACACTTTACTCAGTAAACTAGTTTGCTTGACCCAAGGATTTTACTTTGGGGTAAGAGATTTGTCAGAACTGAGTTCTAATGTCACAGACAGACAACAAACATGGTGACGGTTTTGAAGAGTGTTCAGGCAATGAGGCAATGGAGGGGGTTTCCCACTTTTAGGTTTTAGAAGTTGGGGAAGGTCCCATGCCATGGACTTTGTGAGTAGACCATAGTGTATGCTTGCAGTCGGGTTGTATCTAAGTCCTGAGTACCAAGAGGAGGGGAGAGTTAACACACATCCTAACATCTGGAACACAACCTAACATCTGGAAATGCTGGACAAGATACAACAAGCATCCTCTCAGATGCCATTGAGCCTGAATAAGAGTGAGAGAATTCCTGAAAGGGGAAAAAAATAAGATCAGGAAACCAGGCAAGAGGGCCAAGGCCATGCTTGCTGAGGATGGGAGCCATCTTGGTACCAAGAGGCATGATTGATGTTGGCAAGTTCAGTACAAAGATGTGTAGATTTTACTAGAGATCAGAGACAGAATCGAACTTCCCCCAAACAGGGAGATAAAACCAAGTCAACTCTTCTTCTATTTTCTGTCATTTTAACTATTGCACAGCATTTTCTTCTGGGCATAATATGACTATCTCATTGCTACGTTGGAACTGAGATCTTAGCCCTGTAGCCATGGCAACCCATCAAGCAGAATAATACAACGATAGCTAGGTTGGTGCTAATGATGATGGGGCTGTGGACATTAGTAGAATGGGTCATAGGACTGTCACCTGAGGCTCCTTTCTGTTCCTCTCGTTGCAAGTGATCTTGGGAGGTTTTAGAGTATATATATATATGAATGAAGTGGAAGATGAACTGAAATGGCAGGGAGTCTTTATGATGTAGCTTCCATGGGGTCACCATCCATGATTGGGTTGGGACTTTGTGGTTATGTAGTTGTTTTGGGGTCCCACTATACCCCTTTAAATAAGCCCTCTCATATGATCTATATGAAAGCCAGATGAAGTCATTGGCCCTCCAGGTTGGACTTTGATGGGACTGTTCCTTTCATTCCTTGTTGGTGCTTTACCTGGGTGAGTAGATGCCTGTTGATAACTCCCTAGAAAAGCTAACATAACACTAAGTGAATTCCAAAGACTGGTCCTTCATAGAGAACACTGACAGTTCATCTAGACCTCAGTAAGGACAGATTTTCCAAAACAAGAAACTTGAGGACATGTTCAAACCATAGTGGATGAGGTTCCAAAGAGTAACAGACCATGGAAGAAGTTACCTGTAGTCTAAGGAAGTGGCAGGGACCTTGTCCTTTCTGTATTGGCAAATCAAAGCAAGCATACAAGCAAAAACTCCAAGGTTCCCTGGAGATAATATTTGTGTGTTCTTAAGTGTGGGGACCACTGTCATGTAGGTGTGGTTTAATGTCCCCCAAGAGTCCCCATGTGTTGGAGGCTTCGTCCCCAGCAGCATACTATTGAGAGGGGCCTGGTGGTCGGAAGCATGGGATGTGAGAATCCAGGTGCAGCTCAGGCCACCGCACCTGCGGCACATCTCCTCTCACAGACACCGTCTATGACTCTCTACCTAACAGACTCCCAGGTGCCAAGATACTCTCCTGGGAAGTGAGTTTACATCAAAAGGGACATTGGTGGCCATGCTCCTGCCCCCTTCTCCTTCCCTGACTGCTGTCTGTAAACCAGAGAGCCTGGATCAAGTCTTATGCTGTGAAACCTCTCCCGTCCACTCCAGCCACATGGGCCTCTCTTCAGAGCCTTGGCCATGCTCTCAGTCCCTAGGGCTTGAACTCTCCTCAGAGTCTCCACCATGCTGTTGCCTCTCTGTCTGTCTATCCATGGCATTAGTAACTCTTCTAATCAACTCCTCAATCCCCAGTAATCTGTCTTAGCATCCCCCTTGAGCTCCATCCTCAAACCTTTCAGGGGTCCTTATAATATCAGAGGTGTGGCCTTGGAAGGGATGAAAGTATTTTTCCAGTAATCCCTTGGCTGTTCTCAAGAGAAGGTTGTTATGAAAGGAACAAGTCTAGTCCTTCCCACTCTCTGCTTCCCAGGTTGAAATGAAGCTCCTGGCTCCTGAATACTCCCTCTGTAATAAAATGCCATCTGTTTCCTGTACCAGATGTCAAGGAAACAAAACTACCCAGCTTGTACTTCACCAACCCCAAATTGAACTACACAAGCATTCTTTCTTGATAAGTAGTCTGCTTCAGGTGTTTTGCTACAGTAGTGAAAAGCTGACTAATTTCATGTTCATTAGATGAGAAATGAACACAGTCAGTCTCTGATCAGTGATGTCGTATGACTCAGCTATAGACACAAATAAGGACGAGTCTCAGAAGTCCTCTATTCTCACAGCTTGGCCTCTTATTTGGGAAAGGTTTTCATCTCCAGAGACTCAGACCTACGCCTGCCCCATCCCTCTCTCCTGAATTGTTTCTCATGCATTGCCCTCTCCTAGATTCAAGGAGACTGGACGATTGAATATTTTTAGCCAGAATTCTAGATTCTGCTAATGAGAAAGAAGTAGGGAGGGAGAGATGGTGGACAGGCAGCCAACACCACAGGATTTGGAAAACAACATGATGATCTGATTATCTACAAAGAGAACAGCGTGGATGCTACTGAAGAACGATGAAAGCGAACAAGGGAGATCAGCATGTGCGCTCTTCTATAAGCTCAGTGGACAAGCCAGGCATGATGGTGCATGCCTACCATCCTAGCACTTGGGAGGTAGAGGCAGGAAGATCAGGGTTGAAGGCCAGTGTTGGCAACAAAGATTGATGTGAGCCTGGGCTATGAGAGACTGTCTCAAAATCGCTAATAAATAAGTGAATAAGAAAATATCGGTACACAAAAATTAATTGCATCGATGATAGCAAGGGAAAAACACTAAAGGGTGCAGCAAAGCCTATGCAAACCAGTTATAGATAAAACCGTAAAACACTCCCAAGACATGACTGGAAAGATTGATGATGCAGAGTCAGGACCAGAAAGACCAGATGCTAGAGGTAGCTATCATCTTAGCACTCAGCCATCCCACCCCTGTGCCGCACCCTGGAGAACATTCCTCCTCGCCCTCACACTGTGTGGTGGGGATAGGGCAGTGCTGTTAAACAGTGGAAAGCCAGAATCTCCCTGGTTGCCACCCTTAAGAGGACATAAATGGGCTCACCGTCTCCACTCCATGAAATAGGGTAGATTACTACATCAGTGAAAAGGAAAGTCCGCTACAGCCAATGTGCCAGCCACAGTGTGCTCTAGACTACATAGAACAAGGAGCTAAAAAGCAAATCCCAGAAGGAAACCCGTAGAATTGCCCTGCATGTCTATTCATGATATGCAAAACAGAACTGTTTATTATTCATGAATTTAAACATATGTTGAGAAATGATCAAGAGATGTGTGGAGGTGCAAAGTACTGAATTCCGGGTAGGAGTTGCTTCTGGGGTGGTGGCCAAAGACAGGGGTGGTGTGCAAAGATGGGGATGGCCTGGCTTGGTAATGGTGGAAAAGGCTTCACATGCCTTCTCACGGTTTAGATTCTTAATCTAATGGGTGTCTACTATGGAGTTCTTTATGCTCTTTTTGTAAATATGGATTATTATAAAATCAGATTTTAATTGGTTGAGGAGATGCCCCAGTTGGTAAAGCACTTGCCTTTCAAGCATGAGAACCTGAGATGGGCTGCTCAGAACCTTGTAAAAAGCTGGGCACAGGGGTGTGCACTTGGATCCAGCAACACCATGGGAGGTAGAGACAGGTGGATCCATGGTTGCTCATTGTTTAGCTTGCCTAGCCTATTTGGTATGGACTGAGGCCAGTGAGAGATGCTATTTCAAATGACAGGTGGAAGATGTTTGAAGACTGACCCTTGAGGTTGTTTTTTGACCTTCACATGCACACATGTGGGCACATGCTTCCACACACATGTATTCCACACATAAATACTCAATCATCAATCAAAATTCAAAAATCTTAAAACCAAAAAGCGCATCCCAGTAAGAAACTTATATTGGTTTCTCTAATCCACTCAAAGACTATGCTCTGCTTGAAGGGCAGGCAAAGGTGATTTTGACCGATGCTGATGCTCAGGCCAGGAGTGATTTGCTGAGTAGGTCACAGAAATGTAGCCGGCCACAGACAAGGTCAGGACTAGAATCCAGGTCTTTCCTTACATAGAACCCTTTCATGAAATAAAAGATCTCTATGATTGATGAGTTTTGCAGGCTAGGGTTTCTATGTATTGAATTTCTTCAAACAGGAGAGCTGACCTTCCAAATAGAAATGAAGAAGGAGCCTACATAGCCCCTTCCTGTCCCACCCCTTCCTCTGGGGACAGCAGACAAAGCTGCTGACATTTTGGATCACATGTGGTGAGGAAGGCACTGCAAATGACACTGGAAGTTTAACATTGACCACAGTTCTGAGATTCCAGAGTTGGATTTGAGCTTGGGGTCTGCCCGCTGTATACTCAACAGACACGTGGGAGCTGCTGACATCTCCCAGTGGTGTTTTCCTGGGTATGCAGGAAGGAGCCTGGACAAGGGACTCTGTAGTGTGAATTCAGAGCCCTTGAAGTTTAATCTCAGGAGTTGACACATGGGTCACAGTGCTTTCGAGGACTGGGGCATTATGGCAGGAAAGATGCATCTGTTAAAAAAAAAAAGTTCCCCAAAAGTTGACGTGGCGAAGCTGATAAACGTCCCTTCCAACATTTGCCAAGAAGCATGGGGCTGATTTTTCTAGGAAAGTCTATTTAGACTCTGACACAGATTTCATTTCTTTTTAAGGCAACAAGGGTGATAAAGTATCTTAGTGTAAAATCAATAGAAAGCAGTTTAGTGGCTTCTGAAAGTCTTCCAAGAGGCCTTTCCTCCCTGTCCTCTCCGTGGGATCAAAGGAGAGGTTACCAGCTTCCTTGTGTGTTTTAGTTATTTGCTACGTAAATCACCAAAGAACATTTAGGAAGCCATTTAGAATCGGGGAAGGGCTCTTCTCCGGCTCCTAGCACCTCTCACCTCCCCTATAAAGGATGGAGGGCAAAAAGGCTTTCCCATTAAGCCAGCTGACAGGCCTGATGACTTGGGGGTTATTTTTCTTAAGGACCAGGTTGTTGGTGTTTCCTACACTCCAGAAGAAAAGCAGAGAAGCAGACTTTCATTTTCTCCCTGGGAGCTTTTCCTTCCATCTGTCAGGCACCCAGACCGAAGTGTTGCATCAGCCGACTCAAGAATCATTGGCTGTCCACAATGTGTATTCTAAAAGTGTAGCTAGAACTCTGGTGGGAGGTAGAGACAGTGTCTTTGCTGCAAATGAAGTAGAGTGCAAGGGTGGTGGTGGTGGTGGTGGTGAGAACTGAGAGGTGGCTTTGGTCATGGTAACTGCCTGGCTCATGCCACTGGCCTTGACATTTCTGCTTGGGAAAGCTTGAAGGTTGTGTAAGAATCCCATCAGCATGTGTCAGTCAGCACAGTGTGATCACTCACCAAAGATTTTTTTGTCCCCTCACTGCTGTCTTTCCACAATGACATGGTCTCACTAAGTATCTCAGTCTCGTCTGAATGTACAAACTTTCTACCTCAGCCTCTGTAACATTGGGATTAACCTCATGCCTGGCTGGTTCTCCCAATATTTAGGCACCTGGTAGGATTCTGTTTTCCTACCTCAAAGGACCTAAGATGTTCTTTGCGGCAACTTGTTATAGTCAATGAGACACATTCACCCTTGGTATCCATGGGGGATGGCTTCTAGGAACCCCCACAGGTGCTCAAGCTTCTTATCTGAAATGATACAGGACTTGCACACAGCCAATGCACAACCCCTAGGATCCTTTTGTCTTAGTTCCTGATATATTGCTAAGGAGACACCATGACCAAGGTCACAGCCAACTTATAAAAGAAAACATTTAATTAGGGGCTTGCTCATAGTTTCAGAGGATTAGTCCATGATTACTTTGTTGGGGAGTGTGGCAGCAGGAAGGCAGGCATGATGCTGCAGCTCAGATCTGATCTACCAGTTGCAGGCAGAGATCAAAACTGGGCTTGGTGAGGGCTTTGGAAACCTCAGACCCACCCCCGGTGACACACCTCCTCCAATAAGGCCACATCTCCTAATCCTTCCTAAACAGCCCATCAACTGGGAACCACACATTCAAGTAGATTAGCCTGCAGGGGCCATTCTTATTCAAAGCACCGCACCTTTACGTCATCTGTAGATGGTTCACAACGCTGATGGGAATGCAGCACTAACAATTGTTCTACTTTGTAGCTGTGACAAGAGGGCTGGAGTAGATGGCTTAGTTGGTGAAGCTTTTGAGCCTTGATATGGATTAGGTCCCCAGAACTCACGCAAAAAAGCCAGATATGGTGGCAGACATTTACAATCCCAATGCCAGGGAGAAGGAGACAGGTGAAGCCCTGGAGGTTTACTGGCCAGCTTTTCTAGCATACGTGGTGAGTTCGAGACCAATGCAGCAGTGAGTATTTTTGTCAAAAAAAAAAAAAAGTGGATGACCTGATGTAGTGTTCTGACTCCCATATGTATGTGTACATATGCTTGCATGCACATATGCACATATGTGCACGCACAATGGCAAGAAAAAGTCTGGGTAGACACAATTTTTGTTGTTGGATATCTTTGATCTACGGTTGGGTAAACCACAGACATGGAACAGCCAGACACCAATGTGAATATAAGGGATACGCTAGAGCCATTGTGACCGACCACGCTCTCCTTCCTTCTCTCTGACATGACAAACAGCTGGCAGCTCCTTTACTATAGTTTTCTTAGGGCGTCAGTGGTCAGAGACCCTGGTCTGCCCATGTGTAGTAAGAGTGCACATTACTTGGTTTCAATTTTTAAGACACAGAGATCTTATTTGTTTTGTTGTTTTGTTACCGCAGCTCATGCCGACCTATGCTAGCAGGCATGTGAGAGTCAGGTGATATGCTGAGCACTCTGGACACAGCATGACAACAATCTTGTGAGAGGGACTATGTCATTACTTCCCTTTTGCTGATGAAGCACTGTGGACAACGGAGACATTGAGTAACTGGCCCGAGGTCACTGGGCCAGAGTCCATTTTGGGCAATCTGTCTCCAGAGAATATATAAAAACCACCGCACTGGGTGGGCCATTTAGGGAGGCCAAGCTGTTGCTCATGGGGGAGAAGAAGGATGGCTCTCTTATTCAGAGAGATTCCCATCTGACTACTCCTTCACCCATCTTGCTGCCTCTGCAGACAAAATTCGAGGTTAGTAAGGATAATAACCCCCAAGAAAGAAGCACAAGTCTGGCCAAGTAGAGCTTTTCTTGATCTGTGGAGAGCAACTTGAGCGTCTTCCTAGGGGCAATTTGGGAGAGAAATAATGAGGTTCTGAGGGAGATCTCAGAGCAGCTGGGTGTAGTGGGACAGGCCTGCAAGCCAGGACTTGGGAGTAGAGGCAGGAAGATCAGAGTTCAAGGTCATCCTCAGCTATATATCGAGTTTGGGGCCAACCTGGGCTACACATAACCCTGCTTCAAAGCAACAGCATCAATAACAAAGTCACAAAACAATTTGTGGGGAAGGTGAACTCAGTGTTCAGTTGGGTCCCAAGTTTATTCCATACGACTCTGAGGCAGGCTGGAAGCGAAAAGACACTGAAGACATTTCCCTGCATGTAGCAGAGTGTGTGGCAGACAGATGGGTAAACAAAAGTGATGAGTGTAGTGTTAGACTCCACACCAGACTGCTACTAGGTCACACCTTCAGCAGTCCTTCCCTCTCACAGGTACTGACTACTGAGGCCACTGTCTGTGAGTCTCTAGCTAATAGACGTCCAGGTGCCGAGATATCTCACTTGGGAAGTAAGTTTACATGAAACTGGGCACTAGTGCTCATGTGTCCAGTTTCTTGCCCCTTCCCTGCCTCCAAACCGAAAATCAGAGGGCCTAGCTACAGCCTTGGGCTGTGAAATCTTCCCATACTCAGAGACCAATAAGGGACCCCAGGCCTGTCTCTTGGGCCTGAATTCTCTTTAGAGCCCTGGCTCTGATGTTGTCTGTCTGTGCATAGCATTAATAATTCTTCTAATGAACTTCTTACCTCTAACAATCTGTCTCAGTGTTCCTTTGAGACTCCATCTGAGACCTTCCATTGGGGCTACATGTGGGTAGCATGGGACACTCTCTGGGAGGTCAGCAGAGAGAACTCTGAATGACCTGGGCGTCTAGGAAGGCTGGATGGCAGCATACTAGAAGTTACCAAGTGTTCCCTGAACATTATCAATTCTTCCTCTACATAAAGACAATTCTTCTTGACATATATACATTCCCAGGGAGTTATCCAAACCCTTCCTGACATTCTTATCCTTCTATTTTTATCTTGTAATGCCCCTTTCTTACACAAAGAAAAGTGCTTCAAAAATAGGACCCCCTTAATTTAACCTAATGTGGACTCTTCTGTTCCCAGACAAGAAGAGAGATAACAGCATGTTTTGAATTTCACCAGAAACCTCCACTTCTGTATTACTTTATGATTTTATATGTATATGTATACATTTATACATATATATATTTTACATTTATACATATATACATTTTGACCCTCCCCTACTCTTCACATCCTCGGTAGTTTGGCACTCAAAGGACCCATTTTATCTCCTTTTACACTTTTGCAAATGTTTAAAAGAACCCCCAAACCTGAAGTTTGTGTTTTGCCTATACCCTGTTTGAGATCCCCTAAAAAATCCCTGAAGGGGGAAGACACCCATCCCCTAATTCCCAACTCAGAAATCTCTACTCAAGACACCTTTTTTTTTTTTTTTTTTGGTTTTTCAAGACAGGGTTTCTCTGTGTAGCTTTGCGCCTTTCCTGGAGCTCACTTGGTAGGCCAGGCTGGCCTCGAACTCACAGAGATCCGCCTGCCTCTGCCTCCCGAGTGCTGGGATTAAAGGCGTGCACCACCAACGCCCGGCAAGACACTTTTTAAATCAAGGAAAACTTGGATGTCAGTTTCCCCAAATTGTTCCATTTATAATGATCTCTTTCTTCAAAAAAATCTTTCTGATTTCAGCTGGGGCTCCTCAAAAAGCCATGGACTCTTTTCAAAACTCGTCAAAGCCCATTTTAAGACTGTTTGGGTAAAAACATGCATCTCATGAAGTCAGAAATACGATGATTTGTTTTTTTTTTTCTGGCTAAGTCTGATTGTGTTTTCAGATCCAGTCTTGGAGAATTGATTCATTATCTTAATAGGCAACCAAATATATGGAGATGAGCCGAAACCTGCAATTAATTGTCTTATTAGCAATGCCTGGGCTGTCCTTTCATTTAACTGGTCAGCTCATAATCGGATTCCATATTTGTTTCATTGCTCACAGAAGCAGCTGCCATCTATGTAACTCTTGGTTTTCTCACAGCTAACGTGAGAGACTCAGAAGAGGGGAGTTTCTGAGGAGCTGGGGGAGTGGACGGTGCTCACAGTAAGAGGGAAGTGAGTGTCACGTGACCCGCTATCATCTTGTGATTTGTTCGCTACCAAATCAATGTAGCAAGGATGAGGCAGTTTCTACTGCTGAATAGTGGGAGATGGGGTGGAATGTGTGTGTGAGTGTGTGTGTGTGCACACGCTCGTGCGCGCTCACGTTTTAGACATGAAAGGAGATCCTACTCATGGGATGGAAGTCACTTTTTTGTTTTGTTTTGTTTTGTTTTGTTTTGTTTTGCTTTGCTTCCAGACAGGGTTTCTCTGTGTAGCCCTGACTGACCATATAGCTCTGTAGACCAGGCTGGTCTCCAACTCAGGGATCTCCCTGCCTCCAAAGTACTGGGATTAAAGACATGTGCCACCACACCTAGCAGAGGTTACTTTTTAACTAGATGGTGTAATTTCCCAAGGGCAGCAGTGAGCCACAGAATGCATGAGAGGCAGGCAAGGCCCAGGTCCACCCTCCAGCCCATGCATGCATGGTTCACTCCAAGATCTGCTAATCTCACAGGTCATGGGTCAGGGGATAAACGCCACACCACACCCACTTCAGAGCAGAGCAGAGGATTGCTGGGTGAGCCCATTCTATAAGGACCTCATTACTGGTCAAGGCAAAGTCTTGAAAGTCTTAATGAGAGTTGGGCAAGCATCTTCTGTCTTTGTAGACAACCCTCTTTCAAACATTGCTCAACTCAATGCAACTAGAACAAAACTAACATTCTTCGATGCAGACTCATGTGTGTTTGAGTGTGTGCATATGGAGGCCAGAGGACGCCGCCCTAGGGTGTTACCCTTCCTCCTTGTTTCCTTTATTTGTTTGGTTTGATTTTTTAAGATACCATTTTGGGGCTCACCAGTTAGGTTAGGCTGGCCAGCCAGGGAGCCCCAGGGATCTACCTGTCTCTGCTTCCCTCAGTGCTGGGATTTCGAGTGTGTGTGGTACTATGCTCAATTTTTTTTTCACCTGGCTTCTGAGGATTAAACTCAGGTCTTCACACATGCGTGGCAAGCCCTTTACTGACTGAGCTATCTTTTGGCCCTGATGTAGACTTTGAAGGGCTTCTGCCGCCATCCCTAGAGTGTGCATTCATGATCACAAGGCTTCAAATGCTTCTGGGATGTGCCCACAATGCAGATAGATGACTGTTACCTTTTGTAGAGATCCACTCATATTGTTTGTGATAAAGTGTTTGTAAAGTGCAGCGAGACACAGGCCATAGAGCCCAATTAAAGATGAATAAGTGTGGCTTAAAAATGTCAAGGACGGCCCAAGGTCACCCAGATAGTTAGAAGTTTCTGCTTCTCATCATACTACTGACCAGCCAATGATACATGAAGCACTTTATAAATAGACACTGTGCTTTGGATAACTGTGACTCCAGAGTCCATATGTTCAAAGTTTTAGTCCCAGTGGTGGTACTATTGAGAAAGGACAGCAACCTCAGGAGGTGGGATGAGTGGGGGTTCTGTAGATCATTGGTTACACACTCCAAAGGTGATTTAGGGGGTGGGCAGGCTAGATATCTTGTTTTCCCTTTGCTCCCTGACCCCTGGTATCCATGGCTTTGCTATAACACAAGCTCCATCAGTGAAAAGGAAAGGGGCTGCTTGATCACAGACTGGAAACTTCTGAGCTGTGAGCCAAAATAAACCTTTCCTTATGATAAGTTAATCATCTCAGGTGTCTTGTTATAGTAACAGGAAGCCGACTGCACAGTAAGTATGTTACTTTTGCACCATTCTGACAAAATACCTGATATAAACCACTGAAAACGAGAGGGTTTTGTTTGGCTCATGGTTTCAGAGGGTTTAGTCCATCATGGTAGGAAGGGCAAGGTGGCCAGAGCATTCGGCATTATGACAGACAAGAAGCAGAGTGGAGCAGTTAACAGAAAGGGGCCAAGCCAAGATATAGCACCCATAGATATGTCCAGTGATTTCTTCCAACAGGCTCCACTCCTTCCCAATAGTCTACTTATATACTGAACCCATCAATCAAAGAAACTATTGATTAGATCAACCCAAACAAGTTGAGAGTCAGGATCAACCTCAAGGTGCCCCTAACCCTGCCACCACTGTGGTGATTTGAATAAAAATGCCCCCCCCCATAGACCCATAGGGAATGGCACTATTAGGAAGTGTGGTGTTTTTGGAATAGGTGTTACTTTGTTGGAGGAGGTACATTACTAGGGGGTGGGCTTTGAGGTCTCAGATGCCCAAGCCACACCCAGTGTGGTAGTCTCTTCCTGCTGCCTGTGGATCCAGATATAGAACTCTCAACTCCTTATCTATCACCATGTCTGCTTGCATGCTGCCATGCTTCCCACCATGATGGTAATGGATTAAACCTCTGAAACCATAAGCCAGCCCCAGTTAAATGTTTTCTTTTATAAGAGTTGTCATGGCCATGGTGCCTCTTCACAGAAATA
>CABHPP010137326.1:11537-25996 GCA_902168425.1 Peromyscus attwateri
TTAGAGAGAAACTAACTTTTAAAGGTACCACATGAAGGGGCATTAATTTGACAAATAAATAGTGTTCCTAGAAAAGCTGCGCACTGTGCCAGTCAATATTTACCAAGTATATATACAGCACTTCAGATGGTACCCCCAAATCACTGGTCCACTTCCAAATGTGAGCAGTTCACTTTCCGGAAATGGCTGACTCCTGTGGAATGAGACCAACACCCAGGCTGCTCTTTTCAACAGATTTCAAAATGCAAAAAGGAGCTTTCCTGCCTGAAATTTTATAATCTTTTCCAGATGGGCCGAGGGGTCCTGTGTGTATCTTGGTATCCAGTGGGATGCACTTTTCACAGCCCTTGGGGCTCCACCTGTTTAGCAGACTTCCCTGAACACCCTGACTAGGCCCCATGCTTGTGGTAGAGTACAGAGGAGCAACTCTCGAGACCTGGCCATTACCATTTGCCCAACACCCAGAAGCGATAGGAAAATCTCTTGAAAGGAGATTTTCAAGTGTGCTGAGCTGAGTCCCCTCTCCCATGGCAGCCCTCCTCAGCTGCAACTGCCCACAGCCATGTGGGGAACAGAGCCAGGTCTAAGACAGTGGCCCAGGGTGGTGAGGTTGTTTCTTCTTTTAATTTCTACACCTTTGTCCCAGTAGCCAAAGCAGGCAGCCAGGAGACCCACTCTGCAAAGTTCTTGACTTGGGGGCTAAAGGAGGTGTCTCAGAACAACAGTCTGGTGGGGACGAAGCCAGCTGCGCCCAGGGTAAGGCTCAGCTTCGGACTCTTGGTTTTCAGAGACATTGAACGTACTAAGAGGAGAGAGGCCAAGAGGAGGGGGTACCTACAAATTACATCTCTGAAAATTACTTTTAAAGGCTGGTGAGTTTTAGACCACTAAGACAGATTTGGCGGAAGAGCTGTTTTTGTGAAAAGGAGAGTAGATTTATTTTTCTACATTTAATTGTCATAAAATATGCATAACATAAAATCCACCATTTTAACCATTTTAAGCACAGTGCCAGTATTAATACACTGACAAAGTTGAGGGGCCATTAGTGCTATTCTCTTCCAGAATTCTTTTACCATCCTAAACAAGAACTCTGTACCCATTAAATAGTGAGTCTCCCTTCTTGCCCCAACCCCCAGAAACCTCCATTCTCCGTTCTATCTCCAGGAAACTGATTCATGTCATTGGAAGTGTACATTATTTACACCTTTTAATCTGCCTTCATCCACTGGATATACTTCATGTCTTCGAAGCTCATCCACATTGCAGCTGGTGTCAGAACTTCCTTCCCTATGAAGGGTGAATAATATTCCATTGTACAGTGCACATTTTATCAGCTGATAGACATTTGAGTCCTTCCTTGGATGGTCTATGACTACTGTGAACATTGGCATGTAAGTATTGTAGACTTGTCCTTTGCCGTTTTAGAGAAACGGACCCTGGTTAACTAGACAAATGTTAAAGAGGCCAATTATGACCTTGGAGTCCCAGCTTTCTGACAATGGAAGAGATCCCCATGATCTGGAGCATCAGGTCCAGGCGATTATTAAGCAAGAATCCTTTGGTGGGGGCATTCACAGCAAGTAAAGGAGACCCCTTCCACCTCTGTAAGCTGTGATTCAGTGTAGGGAGTTTCTACTCTCTAAAGGCCACATGTGGAGGAAGTGACAGCCATGTCAGATGAACCTTCGTCTCCTGAGGGAGGGGAAGGAGGTCAGAGGACACTTGTCTGCCGGTATGAGGAGCATACATACTATATATGAGGAGCATATAGACAATATACTACTGTCTCTAGCCTGAGCCTGAACTCAGGGGCTGATATACTGCGAAGGTTAGATGGAGATTCGATGCAGGGTTGGGGAACTCTGTCTAGAGCACAACAGACCGTTTCCTTGGATATAGCATTCTGGGCAGGATAGTGAGTCCAGCTTCCTTAGCATGGTCTTTCATGTCCGCGTGTCTACTGGGAAGAGAGCACTTTCCAGGGAGGCCCAGCCCTAGCCCTATTTCCTCACAGGCTATGGGAGGTCCAGGGATGGATGCGGACACGTGAATACAGAACTCCCCCTGGGGTTTTCAGTATGATCTGTCAGCTTAGGTGGGGATGCCCTAGGCTCCCACTCAATGAGATTCATTCTGCTACTGTTGGGGGTTTCTTATCATTAGTTGAGAAGGTCCTGCCAGAGAATTCCAGTATTCCGGAGTAAGTTTAATTGTGGGTGATTTCATGCTGTCCTTTTTATGTTGAAGCCAGGGGCTTGCATCATAGACCAGTGAATTCAGGGAGGTTTTATTTGCATGTGAATCATAGCTTTTCCAGCTGAATGTCACTTACTTGGAATTTTCGTCTGATTTTGTTTTTGTTTTTGTCTCTTGGTGTTTTTCCACCGGGCTCTTGGCTAACCAGAAGAAGAAGGTGGGGGGTGGGGGTAGGGAGGGCTCCATCTGCCTGGAGCAGGGTTTGAGTTGGCGACTCCGAGGCTGAGTATTATGAATGTGAAAATAAGAAAACGGATGCTTTATTTTGCTTTGAGGGAGGAACCGAAGCCAAGTCAAATCGAGAGCTCTAATTTGGGAATAGTGTTATTACAGGTCATTGGGAGTTGGGTACGAGCTAAATTGGGAGGCCAGTCACATGAGGAGGCAGCAAAAGCAGTCACATGGGGAGACAGCCGAGGCTCCTTTACAATGAAGTTTTATTTTATTTACTACACGGTTGAAAGGAACTTATGGCAGATTCAGAAACCAAGTCACCTTCGTGGTTGTTGATTACTCTAGGTCCTGGTCCGTTCCTTGTTTCATGCACACGCTAAAACTTCCAACGTGTGTGCTTTCTGGGTCTTTATTTAGGACCTGGAATCCATTCCTTGATGAGTGGAGCAGACCGTGTGCTAAAGGTTACATGTCTGTTCTCCACACTCATGGCTTATTCCAAGTGGCTTGCTGCCTTCTTCTCTAAAGTCCCCAAGCATTTTACACATCAGGATCAAGATACCTGGATAATCACACACATGCACACATACACGAGAGAGAGAGAGAGAGAGAGAGAGAGAGAGAGAGAGAGAGAGAGAGAGAAAGTGAGAGACAGAGACAGAGAGAGACACACACGACCTTTCAGCTTCATTTTCTTTTCTTCAACACTGATACTGCAAATGCCAGTTTAAATTTAAAAAAAAAAAAAGATAGATCCCGCCCCCACGGTGGCCAGTTATGAGCAGTCTCTTCCCATTCCCACCTGATTCAGTTGTGTGAGCTAAATTGCTAGGCCTAGTTAGCGGCCTTTGAGATAAGATGTTCAAAAGCTCAAGACTATCTGGAACCAGCAAAGTGACATCCAACGCACAGAGGTTGTGATCATGGTCCTAAATGGAGCGCCTTACTAAGTGTGTGACAGTCTGCTGGTGCCACCGCAGCGGGTGGGCCAGCAATGCTTGTGATCAACGTTAGGAATAGAAGGTGTGTGGAAACTTTCCATCCAGACCGGCACAGACAAGTGATCAGGGACGCTGGCACTGTTTGCAGCGGTACCAGGGTATTATTGGTGTGTGACCTTAGGCAGCTTGCACTGTGCCTCGGGTTTCCCATGTGGATTTGGAATAGGGAGATGTTTGAGGAGTGGGATGTCGTCGGGTAAAGAGAGGGAGTGTAGAAGTGCCGTGAGAGCTCACACCACGGCCACACTGTGCTTGAGCAAGCCTAGATGGCTCGCCCCTTCCCGGCATGGCCCTCTGCGCCTGAGGCCTCTGACATCACAATACCCAGGCGATCACTCAATAATGATGAGGTACGCCCAGCAGATGTCAGAGAAGGGGAGGAGAGGAGGAGGACGAAGTGGAGAGGGAGGAGATGGAGCGATCCCTTATGTGACCTGTCATTCCACCCACGCGCACGGTTTTCACCTAACATCTGGTTCAAGTGTAATGTTTCCAGCTCCATATAACCTGCACAGCGCCTGTGCCCTCCCCCTCAAGCGCAGCACCGGATTATGGTCCTCTAATCAAGAGAACTGCGCTCCTCTCGCTGCGAGTCTGTGGTTCATCAGCAGACCAGTGAGTTAAGACTTCTTCACCAGACGGCTCTCCGGAGCAGCTGTTTAGAGGTAACATTCTGGCCGCCATGGCTTCGAACAGAGCCATCCCGACCCTCCCCCTTCTGAAAGGGGTGCTGTGCTCTGTGAACTGTGTAGAGGCCGTGAGGGTGGGAGTCTGTGGTAAAAACTACGACAGCACCGACATTTTTGCCTCATTGTGTTTGTGGCCCACCCACCCCCAGGCTGGGTCACACTTTATTGGACAGCACCCTAAAATCCAAATGGGTGTGGTCCTGGCTTCTCTGGCCGTCCTGAGAAGGACTTTGTACCCCTTTTCATTGGACATATTGTGATGGTCGAAAAATGGGGAGGTCAGCCCTGTCTTAGAAATATTATGACATTTTGATGACTTGTTTATTATTGTTTTAAACTCCATGACTTCTTGGAAAAAAAAAAAAAAAAAGAAAGAAAAGAAAAGAAAAAGTCCATGTCACTCTTGAAGCCCTTCTTCCCATCCCTTCTCCTGGCAAAAAATAAAATAAAATAATAAAATAAGATGAATCACCTTTTCTTACCTGGCTTCACATTGCCTTACTTGGGGATTACTGTAATGCTAGAATGCAGAGGCTTCCTCCCATCAGTGGCTCTCAAATGTGAGCCTTGATCTCAGTCATCTGGAAGGATAGTCAAACAGGGCCCCTCCTTCAGGAGCTGGGCTGGGGCCTAGAGGTGGATTCTGCATTTCTAACAAGTTCCCAGATGTGTAGCCGCCTACCCTGAAGTGGGACTTAGGCCTTTTGGACCACTCCGCCCCCTTCCCCAGGAAAGAACCAATAGGAGGGAGGTCATCCTGGTCCTGTGGATGACAGTGGTAATAGCTCATGGTTACATGGTACTCAGGGCGGGCCAGGACTAAGTTATAGGCTTATTTTGCAACAATAAATAAATAAATAAATAAATAAACAAACAAATAAATAAATAAATAATGGCTAGTCCAAATGGAGCAAGTTATCTCAATTGACTGTTCACAGTCAGTTACAAAAATTAAATAACTTGTGCTCAGGCATTAAGTCACTGGGAGAGGACTTACTCAGCATCTGTAAAAGCCCTGGATTTGACATCCAACATTGCAAATAGGAGGGCGAGATTTAGTATTTCCGAAGGGGAGAAAACTGAAATACATCGTGACTAACTGAATCGACCAAGTTCATACAGCTCAGTAGAAATTCAAGCCCAGATAATACTATGATTTAGGGTCCATCTTTTTATGGCCCACCCCACCTCCAATCAAGTCACTTAGAATACCCAGTCGTCTTCTATAGTTCTTGGAAATGTAGGCCTCCAAAAGGTGCTCCTAGAGCATAGCTTGGGTGCATAAAACTAGGGTCCTGGATACAGTCCCCAGGTGACTTGCCCACCTCACCTACATTTCCATGTGAGCAGAGGCAGGAGTGATCCATGGTATGGAGTTCTGTTGAGCATGTGACTTAGAGGTGCTTGGTGGGAAGCTGCTGAGGGCGTGTTTGTAGGGAAAGGCTGGTCCTGTCTTCTGGGGCCCCAGATGCCATTGCCAGTTCTGCCTTGGTTTCGACTGTTGATATTAACATTGTCGTAAGGCGGGTATCTGAGGAGAAGGGACAGACTGTTGTTGTCAGCTATCCTAGAAAAATGTATGCGTCTCTTTCAATCCGTCCAGTCCAGCAAGACTGTATGGTCGGCCTCAATTTAGGGGAAGGAGCAGCAGATACAGTAACAGGAAGTAATGTCCTTACTCTCAGGAAATAGGAGCATGACTAGAGAGAATCATGTGGCCAGGTCCGTCACTGAGCTAAAATATGTGATGGCTAACATGGGAAAATGAGATTGGGGGTGGGAGGTAGAATCTTCCACTGATACGAGGGATCAGTGGGAGGGGCAGAAGGAGGGAGGGAGGAAATTGGGGTATATACAAGGTACGTCTCCAGCAGAGAGTAGCTAATGTCAGAAATAGGATTTAAACAGCTGAAGGCCATCTCTACTAGAACAGGGACAATAGGTCCAGGTCCTGGTGGGTTGTGCTTCTTGCCAAGGAATGTGTTGGATTCCTTCTAGGGAGCTAAAGATCTTCCTGCATCAGAAAACAACTGCCCTTTTACAGCATTGCCTTTGGTTCCCAATATGGAAGCCTCCTTTAGGGTGGTTCTCTAGTCCTATTATCTGGTTCTCTTCAAATTATCTGCATTGAAGTCATTTCTGTGGTTTTAGCACATTCTCTCAGCTCTCCACCGATTTCATCGAAAAGGGCAGGTTCTAGTGACTGAGACCGAAGATAAGTATCAGGTTAATAAGTGCACCCATCTCTAAAGGTGGCGGTGTAAAAGGTACGTTAAAACAAAGCGACACACTACTGCTGTCATCTTCGGCCCAGAACCAGTAAGGCTAGAGTTTTGCATTATTTTTCTCCTCACTGGGCCATGTCACCAAGACCTGGAGGTAAGGATGAGGGCCAGTAGGCGAGTTTCTAAAAACCCCTGGACATAGAAGCGTTATTTCTCCTACCTTCTGCCATAACATTCAGATTTATCTCCTGGAAGGAGCCCCTCCCAGCCAGATCTACCCTCTCTATCTTTTCAGCAATGAGGTGGGGCAGCTCGTCACATTGGTCTGCTGGCCCCGGTCTATTGAGAAGACAAAGCTTGTTCCTGTCTGGACGCTGCTGCCCGGGCCTGCCTTTCCACACTCTGTTCTTTCTCCCTTCCCATGACTCCCCCACTCCACCCCTGTTTTTGTGTCTTCCTTTCTTGCAGAATTCTAGACAGCATCCTTCAGGATGCATGAGTCACAGACAGTCTACCTATGGCCTCCGTTTCTTCTTCTGCAGTTTCTCACCAAGCTAACTGAAGTGAGAGGTCCGCCTCTGAGCTCTGCTCCAGCCATTGACCTATAGCTCTGCTTAGTTTCATGCCCCAAAGAGGGAAATTGCCCACAGCCTTTTCATCCTTCACTGTCACCTTTCCTAGTGTCCTTGCTGCTCTCTGCCCCCAGGACTTCAACTTTTAGAGGTAGTTCCCCTTCTCAAAAAAAAAAAAAAAAACTGAAACTTGAGTCTGAATACACCCCCACACCTAGTAACCTGAATGAGTCTGCGGCACAAGTAATTGGCCCTTTTCTGCTTACCTTTGCATACATTCCCAGAGTAACCGCTTGGGAATGGACCAGGAAGGGAGGTGTGCCTCTCACTCCCTCTACAGGGCTGTCTGTGGAGCACAAATGGGTGTGTTCCAGGATCACCTAACTCTGTTCTTGTGGTTAACCAGGACCTTCATCATGCAATACATAGTCAGTTTGTGACAGATTCAAATATCCTACCTCAATAAAATTGTTCCTTCTCCATCGAATGACTTATATGTGTAAGTACTTCAGATTTAATGCCTAAATGCGTAATATATAAGCTTCACTATTAACACCTCCAACATGCATATTTTGGGGATATCGATGTGTTGTTCCTTAGTGACAGTATTTATATAGTTACACACCATAGCATAGGCTCACACATTCACACTTACACACTGGATTCCCAACTCTTCAGATGGAACGTTTTGTCTATCGGCTGTCGAGCGACTTCGTTTCGTTTAGAAAGTGTGGGACCCAGTGAAGTGACAGTCTAGGTTCATTTTAGAAAGCAGGTCCCTAGTGTCAGGGTGGAACACATTGGCTGTAATTTTCCCCATATTTCCTAGGGCTAACCCCTACTGTGTGGATGCTAATTATCCAGGTTGGCCCACATGATCAAGCCTGAACTATCAAAGTTCTTTTGAGGACTGCTCAGTCTTCCAAGATTACACCCCCCCAACTGCTCCTCCTGGACAGTACCAGGCACTTAGTCCTTAGCGTTGTCTAAAGCAATCTTACATTGAAGTGGACATTGTAGAGCCTAGATGCTATGGACTTCTGTCAGAATTCTTATTTCTTGTGCTTTCCGTGAGACAATGCCCAATGCTCATGCAGTATGGCTAAGCATGCCTTCAGCACAAGGATTCATTATTTTAAAGACTCAGAGCATCACTTCATCCTGTAGGGGGTTTGCTCTGGGGTGAGGTGAAGATGGGTAAGGACAGAAACTCAAGCCTTTCTAGAATTTGCAGCCTCCCTTCACAGAGGCTTCCTACACTAGCAGCCCTGTGAGTGGCGCTTACAAAATTGCATCATGTGGTTGTCATGAGCGAGGGAACGGTGTTTCCGTCTCCTGTTTCCAAGAGTTTAGGAGACCCGTTCCTGGGAAGTTTTATTAAAACTATCACCATTCGGAGTAAAACAATCTTGATGCAATGCCATTGGGATTGCTTTTCTTTTGTTCAACAGGCATTTGCAAAAGAGTTGTATTAAATAAGTTTAATTCTGCTATGTCGGCCTCTCAAATCTTTTTTGTGAGGATGATTTTAATTGGTGTTGGTGACAGTCGGGGGAGCACCCAGGATCTCTGTTCTGTGGCCGACTTTTCCACCCCAAACAATGCTAAGAAAGGGGTGCAGTAAAGACCTGGAAATTGAACTGTTTTGTTTTCTTTTACATGTCTTTCTTATTTGACTTGAAAGCTAAAACCAATCAGAATACCGCAATGTAACAGTGTCTACTATTTGAAAGACTTTTCTAGAAAATAACATTTTGAGTAAAAACCCCCAAAATCAGGTTGGAGAGAGGGCTTGGCACTTGTTGCTCCTTCAGAGGACTGGAGTTCAGGTTCCTACCCCCACATGATAGCTCACAACCCTTCTAACTCCAGCTCCATGGGATCTGACACCCTCTTCTGGCCTCTGCGGGCAACAGGCACATGTGTTGTACATATACATAGGAGCAAAATACTTATACACATAAACTAAAAAAAAACTTACAGTCTAAAATATCGTCAGACAAAATGCCAGAAATAATCTACAGCCATTAAAAAGTGGTTCCGAAGGAAATGTTAAGACATGGGGAAATGTGGAGCCCATCACAACCTCCACAGAGCTAGCATTCCAATGGATAGGGGCAGAAGTCAGATAAAAACATCCAGCAGGCCACACAGGGCTAACACTGTGGGAAGTAAAGCCGAGCCAGGGATTAGGGAGGGGAGGGTGAGATGGTGGGGCGGGCAAAGTTAGTGTGAACAAGGTTTCATTAGAAACGTGATATTTGCACACAAAAGTGAGCTGATAGGTGCTACATGTGGGTCAGGGGGAAAGTGTTCAGGAAAGAGAAAACACCAAGTACCAAGGTTCCGAGGGGTGTGAATCTGACATGTTAAAGGATCCTGAGGGGTGCGTGAGTCTGACGTGTTAAAGGATCCTGAGGGGTGCGTCTGTCTGACATGTTAAAGGATCCTGAGGGGTGCGTGTGTCTGACGTGTTAAAGGATTCTGAGGGGTGCGTGTGTTAAGGGAGCTGGGTGGAACAAAAGCATGAGGGGCAGAAGCAGCGTGTTGGTCCATTTCCTACTGCCCTAGCAAAGTGTCAGAGACTTGGTACCATATTACAAGGAAAGGAAGTTTCTTTAGCTCACAGATTTGGAGACTCAAAGTCTAAGAGCAGACCAAGTCCAGCCCAGAGGGTTGAGCCTCTGGTGAGAACTTGTGGTGAATTACGGTATCACAATGGGGAGAGTCTGTGTGGAAGAGAACCCTCGGTGAGACGAAAAGCTAGAAAGTCAAGGGGTGAAGTGTGTCATGGGCCCTAACAAGGTCCCCACAAGAACTATGTCAGTTCCTTCTGGAGACAGTCATCTATCATCTAATTAACTTCTGACAGGGCCCTACCTCTTAGAAGTCACAACACTTCTGTGCTACCGCATCGGACCCAATCTTCCAGCATGTGGACCTCTGGGCCATCCTCAAACCATACCCAAATCATAGCAGATGGGTAGCACTGGAATCTTTAATCTGGAGAGTGACCTATCAACTAGTCTTAAAAGATCTTTCTTGCAAAATGATGGTTATGATTCCTAATAGACTTTGCTGATGATTGAGTGGAATGCCAAAGTATGTTCAGATTCTGGATATATTGTAAACATGCTAACAGATTAGACATCTGGAGAGAGAGAGAGAGAGAGAGAGAGAGAGAGAGAGAGGTACTATCTTTGGATATGTAGCTTTGAGACTCCATGAATGGAGGAGTGCAGTTGAATCCATGTGTCTAGAGGTCAAGGGAGACATCCGGACTACAAACACAAATGTGGGAGCTTTCCACATAGTCCCAGGCCAGAGGTCAGAACCCAGGCAGGTGGGTGGGGAAGTTGGCTTGCTATACACACTCTCTGGAAATGGGTGCCTCACCTCCGAAAGTCAAAAATAGCCAGCAGGGGTCAGAAAGCGAAAGAGAATCACAACCCTTACTTGAGCCCTTGGCTGAGAGACCTCAGGATGAGTTCCCAGCTGGCCTGAGTCTGTTGGGAGCAAAGGAACCTTCCTGGAGCATCCTGCTATGCCGGGTCCTGGTGGAAAGTCTTGCAGACAGAAGGTCCTTGTTGAAGAGACACCCCTACCCCTACCCCCCCACACACTTTTTAGGGGTGACTGAGCCATTTCAGGTGTTTACTGAGGTCAGAGAGTCCTGATTGCTGCTCTCTGAACATGACCAGGTGCCCACGAATGACCAGCATCTGTAAGCCTCCTGCTTGCAGAGAAGGCTGTCATACCTCACGGCTCTGCCATAGAGATCCCTGCCTTCTCTCGTGAGTTCAAGGAGCAGAAGACTCTTTAAGTGAAATTCTCTGAGACTTTCCTGTGTGTACACAATGAAATATGGTCACATCCACCTGCCATTTCCCCCTCCAACTCACTTCAGAGCTCTACTGCCCCACTTCATGTCCTATTAAAAAAAAGAAACCCACTAAGTCCAGTTGGTGCTGCCCGTCTGGGCATATGTATGGGGCCGTCTCCTAGAGCTACATACATCTGGCAGCCTGCCAGTAGCCACACCTCCAAAGATGAATTGGTTCTCCCGTTCCTGGCAATTACTAACTGCTGATAATTCCTCATTTGGGGGGTGGAGTCTCATGAGCTCCTCCCCCATCGATGCCGGAACTTTGGCTGTCTTGATCTTGTGCAGGTAACCATAGCTGCCAATAGCAGTATCCTGTCCAGAGGCAGCGCTTGACAGCACTCCCCCACATCCCCC
Organism: Peromyscus attwateri; assembly: GCA_902168425.1. Lineage (NCBI taxonomy): Eukaryota > Metazoa > Chordata > Mammalia > Rodentia > Cricetidae > Peromyscus > Peromyscus attwateri. Next base: position 22,698 of record CABHPP010137326.1, read on the forward strand.
AGCTCTTACCTTCTCTCCACCTCCTCTTCCGAGGTGTTCCCTGAGCCTGGGCAGGCATTGTTTGCTTGTTTTTACAGAACGATCATGAAGCCCTTTGTATTAGTTAGCCATTGCTGTGTAGGAAGTTACTCCTGGGGGCTGGGGAGATGACTCAGCAGCCAAGAGCATTTGTTGACTTTCCAAAGGACTGAGGTTCAATTCCCAGCACCCACATGGTGTCTCACAACCAACCATAATCCCAGTGTCAGGGAATCAGACACCCTCTTCCGACCTCTGAGGGAACCAGACACAGGCGGTGCACAGACATACATGTGAGTGAAACATACATGTAAAATAAATAATCTTTTTTAAAAAATTACCCCCCAAACTTAATGGCTTAACCTAATAATAGCCTAGTTGGGTAGCTCAGGTCCGAAGTCTCTGGCCACGTTACTGTCAGGACACTTATTGGAGCTACTAAAGTCCTTTCAAGGTGGCTCATTGATATGACTGCCTAGCCTGTTCTGACTTAACGGGAGGCCCGAGTTCTCCTCCCCTGGAGATGCCTAAGCATCCTCATAGTTGGTGTCAGTGGCTTCCCCCACAGCAAAGGGACAAAGAGAGCAAGGTAGGAGCTGCAACACATCTCATCAAGACACCGCTGCCACATTATTAGTCACACAGATGTGTGCCGGTGTCGGAGAGTGCACAGGGTGTGAATGCCAGGACTAGAGGACCAGTGGGGACCATTTGACAAATGAGAGAGATGCTTCCTGTCACCTGACTCCTTTCTACAAGGCACCACTGTTACGATAGGGCCTTGGTAACTCTAGATATTTAGATCCCTCATGGTATCTGATGTATCAGCACAGTTTGAAGACCCCCACCAGGTTACCCAGATTATTTCCCCAGCTCAAGGGGATACTTTGAGAGACAAGAGACAATAGTAGGTGCCAACACGGGAGTCTCACCACTGGCATACTGCATTTGCCATTTTTATCCTGGTTTTTGGGGTGCCCTGTATCAGCTCTCATCCCTATTAAATGATGTCACCATTTGCGTTTTGAGTCATTCCGAGTTGTACTAACCTTAGAAGCCTCTTGTTCCTGGGGTGTCCAGGGTCAAGTTTGTGACGTAAATTCCAACCAGGAGTATTTAACCATGAAAACCCACTGGTGCCATTGCTTTATAGCACATTTATTTAGCCAGTTCCTCACGCGAGTGTGCACTTAATTCCCAGCCATTTCTCGCATGAACAGATCGTCTAAATGCACTTGTGAGAAAGCCTTTTTATGTTGAATGTTATTAAACTGAAAACAGGGGTATAATAAAATAGCAATTTAAGGGTAATTTACTAACAATTGCAGCCTTTTAAACAGTGACATACGATTGTGTGGCGATAATATTGAACTTGTCACTCCAAGAATTACGGGACAGCTTCCCAATCCTCATGGTCTTTAACTATAACTCTTTCAATTTTTCTTTTACTCTTACTTTTTACTCCTATGTCACTGAACTAAAAATTAGAAACCGTTAACTTTTCCCCACATTAAATACCCATCACATCTGGGCTTCTTACTCAGAGAAAGTACCCAGAGAATGGAAAGACGACTTGGCATCCTCAAAACTCATAAATTTTGGACTTTAGTTTCCCATGTTGCTGCCTGTACGTGCTGATGTTGTGGGGAGTCAGGGAGAAACTGAGTCTCAGAGGTGATCAACCATTGGACAATGGTGAGGGTTCCTGGTTTGTCCCCAAGAAGGGACAATGTGTCTAATACAAACCTCAGCACAGATTCCCTTACTCTCCGGAAGGACACAAAGATTAGTGGGCACCTAGCGAGATTTGGCCAACATGTCCCAAGCCTCCCCATGGAGGATCCGGCTTCTGTTTGATGGTAGAGATGTTCCCTCTTGTAGGATTGTCCTTGATGCTCATGCTGCCAGGCCGACGGGTGCTGTCTAGAAAGCAGGGAGGTACACCCTGAATGCTGGCTTGGTCATTTGACTTGGGGAACCATTGTTGACAAGATGGACTGAAAATCCAGATAATCAGCACACATTCTCCTGTAGGCAGACCACCACAGGAAGCCAAATTATAATCAGAAACCATTTTCTAAGCTGCCCTAAAAAAATCTCCGCCCCCCTAATGTGGACGTAGCGCAAATCCGAGTAATCAGTTCATTCTTTCCCTGAAGGCATCTAGGGAGCTAACTCACAGTCTACCATTGTTGGTGAGCAGAAAATCAAGGTGAGGGAGGTGAGGGAGGCATTTAGTAGCAGCAAGTTAGTGTCCTGGGTCTGTCTCAGAACAGGGACAGGACTGTCACAGGGACCTAACATTCAAAGCAACATGGCTAAAGCTTCCTTTTTTCTTAGAGACGCTTGGGTGGATATACATTGGTTATCTTTGGCCATGAAACAAATTACCCAAAGCTGGCCACTTATATACGTGTAATCACACACCGTTTTTGTGGCTCTAGAAATCTGTGGCTGTGGCTCAGCGTCCCTCCGAATGCTGTCTGGAGCTCTATTCATATGAAAACTAACAGGACTGAGATCTCCTTTGCAAGGGGGCACCCTTACATGGCTAGAGCCTGGGGCAGTGGACATTGCCAGAAGGTCTCTGTGCCGGCTAATCTTATGTCAACTTGACACAAGCTAGAGTCATCCAGCTAGAGAGGAGGGAGCCTCAACGGAGAAAGTGCCTCCACAGGGAGGTGGTGGCATGTACCTTTAATCCCAGCACTCAGGAGGCAGAGGCAGGCAAATCACTGAGTTTGCCTGTTCTACAGAGCAAGTCCCAGAATGGCCAGGACTGCATAGAGAAACCCTGTCTTGAAAAACCAAACCAAAACAAAACAAAAAACCCAGGAGAAAATGCCTCCATAAGATCCAACTGTGCTCAAGCCTGTAGGGCATTTTTCTTAATTAGTGATTGATGGGGGAGGGCCCAGACTTTAATCCCAGCATTTGGGAGACAGAGCCCAACAGATCTCTGAGTTCGAGGCCACCCTGTTGTACAGAGTGAGTTTCAGGGACAGCCAAGGCTACACAGAGAAACCCTGTCTCCAAAAAACAAACAAAAAAAGAGCAAGTCAGTAAGCAGCACCCCTCCAAGGCCTCTGCATCAGCTCCTGCCTCCAGGTTCCTGCCTTGTGGGAGTTCCTGTCCTGACTTCCTTCAGTGATAACAATGAAGTGAGTGGCAGTGTTAGCCAAATAAACCCTTTCCTCCTCCAGTTGTTTCTGGTCATGGTGTCTCATCTCAGCAATAGTCACCCTAACTAAGACAACCTTGTGGGGAACTCTGAAGCTACA
>CABHPP010137327.1:0-25744 GCA_902168425.1 Peromyscus attwateri
ATATTGTAAAATAAAATAAAATAAATTCAAAAAAAAAAAAAAAAGAAAAAAAAAGTTTCAAGTCTAGGCTAGGATGGCACATTCATTCAGTGGTAAATTTGACCATCAAAAAAAGTGTTAATTTTTGTTTACCTGAAATACTCATAAATTCAGAAACTGTCTTTTGTGTTAAAGGCATTGGGGATAGTATCTCTTTTACTGATATTTAAACACTTTGTACCTATCAGGAAAAATTTAGGTTTCTGAGCCAGCAACTGCTTGAAAAAGCAAATGCATTATAGGAATAGAGAATAAAACTATTTTAAATGAACAGAAAAAAAAAAAAAAAAAAAAGTTCTGAACGTGCACTGTCATGGGAGTCGAGTAGCATACACTTCACCATGTTCACCACACAAGGAAGCTTGCTCTTGCTCAGAACCCCATAAAGCAATTTCATCCTATTAATCTATATCTTATCTGTAATTTAGTCATGGAAAATCCTTGGTACTGTATATACTCTTGTGTGGGCTTTGTAGTGAACATTTTCTTTAGATTTTCATAGATTCTTGGCTCATGAACAGGAGCCCTTGGCCTCAAGAATGACTTTTCTATATCTTATTCTTCCCTGATTTCTGTACTGTTGCAAATCCCATATTAAACCATGTGGTCTTCCTACCTAGACACTGATCTTAGATCACCATGTTCAGCTAAGAAGCATACTCTAGAATACTTGATAGCTGAGATGGTCAACACCCTTTAATCCCCACGAATTTTGAAGAATGGTCCTAACATTGACCTATTTCATTCTTTTCTCCTGATTAGACTGGACATTGGGGTATTTGAGTAGAAAATCATAGAGTATAGTGCTGCTTTGGGTCACATTCTACAAAAGAATATGTACCCTTGATATGAATGACAGCATAACTTACCAGTGATGACATCTACCTTGATCAACTGAATGAATCCATTTTGTACTCTGCAGTTAGTTTTGGGAAGTTTCAGTACTGGAATCTATAGAAAGACATGACACCTAAGAAAACTGGATATTGCATATTCAAGAATTCTCTGCAGTCAAGTTTATTAAAAAAAAAATTAATCAGAGCTACTATTTGTATAATCATCCTGGCTTGGTAGAGACCGAAGAGAACATGAACTTGATAGATTAGCTTCTGCAGAAAAAAAATATTATTTATTCTGCCTCTGCAACCTCTAAATGGGCTACTGAAATGTGAATCAATGAAAACCTTTGATCACGCTGAGTTTTCCTCCCTATTGCATTAGCTCCAGGCAAACAAATCCCAAGCACAAGAAAGGCAATTTAAGCCTGGCATTACAAAAATGCTAATAGTGGCCAGAAGATCAGAGGGAAATCAGTAGTTTTGATCTTAAACAAGGCATTGGTTCCTCAGCAGGGCATTAACTGACTTGATGTTTAGTCCCTGACCATCAAAACTACTTAGCATGTTTTCTACCTTAGATATGTCACATAAGATAAGAGTTCAGGGATAGAGGAATGCCACTGTTTGATACTCTTGCCTAGTAGCTATGCTTTGAATGTATCAACTAGCCTTCACCTCAGCCCATATGGAAAATTCATAATTCTAAGAAGTGTTTAAAATGCAATCAATCTTAGCTCTTTCATCCAGAATTTATACATTTTAAATAGCACATATAAAAGGGGCCGCTGATAGCAATTTTTGCCTCGATAAAACCATCTCTGAGTTCTTTTCTAATCAAATTTTTGCCAAGAAAATCTCCACTTTTCTTTCTTGATGATTCAATATCCCAAACCATAATCCTGAAAGCTAATAATTATGTTTCCAAGAATATTAAAATTGTATGTGCATGCATGATGTGTGTGTGAGAGAGAGCATTCATGTTTATGTAAGTGCAGGCATATATGTGGAATTGATGTATTGTGGAGGTCAGACAACAGTGTTGGGTATCAGTCTTTGCCTTCCACCTTGGGTTACACAGTGCCTATAATGGCTAATCTTGCTTAACAACTTGACAAAGACAGGAGGAGAGAACTTCAACTGAGAAATGGTCTCCATCAGATTGGTCTATGGATATGTCTGTGGGACATTTTCTTGATTGCTTATTGATGTAAGAATGTCCAACCCTCTCTGGGTAGTCCCATGCCTGGGCAGGAGGTGAGCCTGGGCTATATGAGAAAAGTAGCTGAATGTGAGCCTGTAAATACACAAGTAAGCACTGTTCCTCTATGGTGTCTGTTTCAGTTCCTGATTGAATTCCTGCCATGACTTGCCCCAGAAATGGGTTGTGCACTGGAAGTATAAGCCAAATAAACCTTTTCCTCCCCCAAATTGCCTTTGATCAGAATGGATAATCATAGCAACAAGAAAAGTGACTAGGGCAGATTATCTTGTTCACCTCTGCATACAGCAGACTAGCTGCTGTAGCATGAATCTTAAAAGTTCTTATTAATAAAATCAAACCTGAGGCCAGTTATTGGGGTGAATGTTGGAAGATCAGAGAAGCAGAACAAGCCACAGCTACCTCACCTCTCCAGTTCCTCAGCTGATCTTGTTTCCTCAAACTAGCAGAACAAGCCACAGCTACCTCACCTCTCTAGTTCCTCAGCTGATCTTGTTTCCTCAAATTCAGTCCTCATCCAGAATGAATCTCAGGTGAACTGTGCTGCTCAAAGCCTGAAAGCTTAACTAGCCAAATGCTTCTAGTTTCTGGGCTTCATGCCTTATATACCTTTCTGCTTTCTGTCATCACTCCCTGGGATTAAAGGCTCGCTTTCTGGGATTAAAGGCGTGAGTCACCATGCTTGGCTGTATCCTTGAACACACAGAGATCCAGATGGATATCTGCCTCTGGAATGCTAGGATTAAAGGCATGTGCTACCACTGCCTAACCTCTATGTTTAATATTGTGGCTTGTTCTGTCTCTGACCTCAGATAAGTTTATTAGGGTGCACAATAGTTTGGGGAACACAATACCACCACAAACTGCCTCACAAACTTCTGGCCATTCTGTCCCTATCTCTCATCTTGCTTCAGGAAAGCTGAGATTGCTTTATCCATTGGGCCATCTGTCTAGTTCTAACCATTGTTAACATCATGTCATATTTATTTGATTGATAGAAATACATCATGATGACAGAATTGCCTAATTTTTAATCTAGAATTTAATTTGAGTTTGTTTTATAATGACTCACTTTGAATATGACTTAAAAGAATTTTGCTAAATTGGTATAAGTGAAATCATAAGAATTCTAAATTTGGAGAGGTACCTAGTACTGTTGCTTTGCTTTGCTAAGGAGACATGGTGTCAAACTGCTTTTTAAACATTTATGTTTATAACTATAGACTAGGGATGCTCTTAACCTTGGTTACAGAAGCTTCTGTTTGCACTGGGAAACAGTTAGTTCACAGATTCAGTGAGCTAAGCACAAGCAACTGTTGAGTGTTTGGTCCTAAACCTGCACCAAGGCTCAGAGAACAGAGTTGGAGGGTAGGGAGGATTGCTGTAAAACATTGGCTTCTGGACATGACATCACTGTTGTACCTGTGAACTCTCAGCAGCAGAAGCTAACTGTCCAAGACCTGAACAACACTAAACTCACAATATTCCATCAACTCCATCAATAAGGAGGAGGTACCCATAAACCCCAACCTCTCTGAGGAGACATAGGCAGTTAATAGTTGCCAGGAGGGAGGGAGAGTCGTATTCCTCAGTGGTGTAGCTACTGGTACTTTGCCCTCATTCAAATACATAACCCTCAACTAGGCTCATGCAGGCAAGCCCAACTAAATACAGAAGGGTACAAAACAAAACAAACAGATACACACAAAAAATAAAATTAAAGTATGAGGAGGGATTAAGAGGAAAAGGGGTTCCATAGGAGAGGGCGAGGATCAGAGGGGAAACTTATGATCAAAGACCATTATTTATATGTATAAAATCATTAAAGAATAAGTAATTTTAGAAAGATTTGTAATTATTTTTGAATTATTAGTTCTTTCTTTGATAATCTGAACTACAGTGGAATTTACTTTCTAAGAACCTTTGAAAACACCTTACCCAATAAGGGAAGGTCTGTTCATTCCAAACCTGATCCTAAGAGAAAATACTTTACCAGAAGTTGCACAATGTACTCTGGATGCTGATGTGTAATTTCCAAACTTTGAGATGTCTCACATGACACTCTGTGGACTGAAAGCCCTAATGTTCTGCTCATAGTGCGTATTTCCGAACTACAGAGTAGCTTTGCTGTTAGAATTTGGACATCTGGGGTATAGTAAAATAGCTACAGAACTGTCATTTTTCTGTTTAAGATATGGCCCATGGAAAAGATGGAGAAATCTAAAGTTTAGCTTAAGTGTTAAGTTCTATTTCTCATTTTTGTACTGTGTCTCCATGACTTTTTATTATTTAGATTTTGGAAGGTATAGTCCAGGGTTCCCTAGAGCTCAATAAACATTTCAGGATGGCTTTAAACTTATGGATATTTTTATGTCTCAGTCTCCCAAATGTTGAGATTATAGGTGCGAGCCACCATATTCAGGTTTCTGAAGTATATACTAACCAATACTTAAGGGAGGGGACTTACACCTTTTTGATGACACTTTTTAATATATTCAAGAGAAGTTGATTTCTTTGAATCACCCCCTTCATATTCAAAAATGTATAAGGCCAGAGGGAGATGAATACATTTCTAAAGAGCATGCCTCACAAGAGAGTTTGATTCTTAGAACCTCAGTAAAAATGGTAGGCATGGAGGCACATGTTTGTCATCCCAGTGTAGAGGGAGCAGAGACAAGAGGATCCCTGAGGCTCACTGCCAAGCAGAGTAGTACAATTGGTAAGATACAGTCAATGAGAGACACTCTTTTAAAGGAGGTGGATTGTGTTCCTGGATGGATGACACAGGAGGTTTCTTCTGGCTCCCACACTAGCATGCACACATGTACAGAAATTCACATCTACATACACACACACACACACACACACACACACACACACACACATACATATATATATATATATATATATATATATATATATATCACATATACATATGTACCTCCATTTGCATGGACACATACATTCACAGTAATAAATACATAAACACATGCATTAAAAATGTATAGAAAAGTGTACAAGCCATTTCAGCAACAATACAACAAAACCTCCCAAAACAAATCCAGAGCATCTAACCAAATACATCTCACTATACTACTAAAATTAAATGAAGAACATAATGATACTTGAAGTATTGAGCCTGGCATTCCAGAACATTCTGAATTGTAGTGCAAAAGACAAGGAAATACAGAACGTTAGTAGAAAGTCCAATTTGCAATACTCTTGCTGAGCAAAAAAAGACTTTCGTCTCTAATGTCAAATCCTCTAAGAATGAAGAGACAAAGTAGGAAAGATAATTGGCTATAAAAAAAAATCCTTCAATTGGCCATAATGGCCAAAAAGAAATGCTCTAACTGCTATAGAGATTCTCCCATACACAGGCTCTCCAGTCAGAAGCAAGGCTCTCATTCATTGATACAATAAAGCATGGAGGTAGAGCATTACCTCACAGGGGAAATTTTTCATGGGTTGGTCCTACATAAAAGAGGAAAAACATGCTGGTAAATTTAGTCTCATTGACAGTTTATCTGTTCCAGTGGGAGACAGTTTCAGACTTAAGGAAGGGAAGGTCTTGCTTACTCCGCTTTGTACAATGCCATTGATTTCTTTGGAGCATCTATTTAGAGCTAGTCCCACAAAGTAGCATCTGTCACAAATGTTCATTCTCCTTGTCAGTGGAAAGAGAAGCTTGAGCAGCATTGGGTGGTTAATATGTCAGAAACTATCAAACATGTTTTAAATAACAAAGACAAATGGAAAATCCAGTTGACATATACTTGACTAATACTCCTACAGTATAATCATATGAACATATAACACACAGAAAAAACATCTTTGTGCTGTTTCAAAATGGTGATTTACGTGTGTAATTGGTTTACTCTTTTCACTTTTTATCTGCATTCCCTTTTGTTATGTCCCTCTTGTGTTTACTGAGAGTTCTCACTTTTGGAAGAAATTCTTTTATCTTTTTCTTTAAGTAGTCGTCCTTCCCATCAGCTCTGTGTATGTCCAGATGAACTCTGTACCTATCAAACATCAAGAAAACCAGTATCTATTAATCAATCATCCATGTATTTATTTTTGCTGTAATCCAGAAGAGATTTAACAGCAAAGAAAGTTGATGTTAATCAGTGTATTATATATTAATGGTCTCCTTTTATTTTAACACTAATATGTAACTGAAATAAGTTCCTCTTTTTCATGTATAGACTTCAATTGATAGAACATTTTGAAATATTTTCAGAAGTTTCCCAATATTATTTATTAAAAGATATACTGTTGTATTTTTTTTAATTTGAGACAATAAAATATTCCCACTATCTCTTTTACATTTCTCTCTTGATCAAGCCCATGCAACAACTTTTAATACACATGGATCCTCTGAGATCCTGTGTGCATGTGGTTGGTAGTAAGAGTAGTTATTGCCCTGTGTGTAAAGCTGTGCAATCTGCAGATTTAACTTCAATCCTCATTGTAAAAGAGGTAAGAAGAGATGATGAGTTAGTGTTCAACCAAGATTATGTGGAGGATCTTTGAGGCAAGAAGTGGGGCAGTTGCCTAATCATGTATTAAACTCATCATACCCACCCTCCCAGAAGAAAAGCTCTGGTTTTTGCAAATATGAAAAAGAAGGCATCTGACATCTAGGAAAACTTGCATCGTTTTTAGAAAAAAGGAAAAAAGAAAAATCACAGGAAGCAATGAGCAAAATATCTTTCTCTGCCACAAAAAATGTCACAAGGCTCCACTTGCTTAAATACACATACGGAATTGTTGGTGCAAAATAAGGGAAAACACAAGGCCACAGGAAAGCCATGTCAGGCAGGTATAGTTGCCAATGACCTGAAATCAACGCTAAGTGAACTTGGAGGCTAATTTGTCAAAACTTGCTGTTGAACTGAGCATCTCTTCAGCTTAAAATGCAAAGCTATGGCTGGAAAACCTCCTCAGATAATAGAGGTCATAATTACAATGTAGATGGTGGGACATGATCTGCTGCCTGTTCTGTAGCTGATATCCCCTCCCCTTGCCCCACTGTCTTTTTCACCAAGTTTTTAAATTAATTTATTATTCTGAGCTAGCCATACTTTTGTATAAAATAGCACCAGTACTAGGAACCAAAAGAACTTTGAAACCAAGAGACTGACAATTTGCCAATCATTATTGGTAGCTGAAATAAATGTAAACTTTACCTAGAACAACATTTCAATATTCAAAGGCCTTATTTAAGTTCTTATTACATGTCAGATGCATTGGACTCAGAATAAGCACTGAGTATTTCTCTGTCTCTGGAATGACTGCACTAAGTTAGAAGGGGCAGGTGGGAATGGGTACAGAAGAAACTCAAATTAAGATGGAACTAGTAGACATTGTTATCCTTCTTTAGTTGAAATTGACACTATCTTGAGCAGGAAACATTCTGCATAGTTAAAAATTGCATTTCTGCATGAGAGAATTTGAAACACAATTTCAATTTTATAAAAAGACTCACTCCTTAAATAGATGTTCTGTTCTCCATAATCAACCCCACTTAAAAAGAAAAAAAAAAAACAGAATACTGATTTTTCCCCCAAGATCTGGGATAATTAATTCCTTATAATTCTTTAAACCAGGATTATAGTTCCGTTTGACTTTAATGTGATCTATATTTGCTAGAAAGCAATTATGGGCTTTATGAACAAATGTGTGTGTGTGTGCATGCGTGCATATGTCTATGTATAATAGTATGTGTATATACACATATATATATGTACATATAGTAATTTATCAATAATATAGTCAATGATAAGATGCTGTTGAGCTCAAGTTATGCCTACTCTAAGTTACTCCATTTTGTATAAAAAAAAAAAGGTGGTTTCTCAGGCTGAGCCTTGATCTACATTGAGACAAGCAACTTTTGATTCCATTTGAGAAGAAATTTTACTACAGCCTTTGGTGGACCCAGAAATTGCACTTCCTGTCTGGTACTATCTATACAACACAGACTTATCCCTAGTAATATAAAGGGAACAAGTTTACAATTTTTTGGTCATATCCTTACTGGGAGAACATAAAACACAATGTATAGAAAACCTATTGAGGACTTGTAGCATAAACCACATTTTATGCATGAGACACCAAATGAAGTTTTCATTTAATTATTCATTCTACTCTCTAATACTGTTCAAAGCTCTTGGGGTTCAATAGTGAAATCAATAGTTTGTAAAACACTGGTACTAATAGAGTTTACATTTCGTGATGTAAACTTGAAGTAAATGAACACAACTATGTTCTACAATGTCATAATTTATTGAATAGCAATCATTTCTCAAAGGTCAGAATTTTAAATGACTGAAATTTGTTAAAAATGTCTAACTTTGTAACTTGACTAAAGTAAATGCAGGTTCTTTTATTCCGATCTTAATTACTAATATTAACTCTCACATCACACAGTGCATACACACCACACAGTAAATACATCTAGCTGTCTATACACATATATATGGTTTACAGAATGAATACCAGTTAAAGAAGCTGCTGTGGTGCTCAAATAATTTTAAAAGTGAACCAAGAATCTCTATTGATTACAGACCAGATCAATGCCTGGAGGAAGCTACTGCTGGAGCTGCTGGAGTCAGGTTTGGGAGCAAAGCTACAGAGTTAGCCTGCAAGATAAAAGGATGAATCAGGGTCCAAGAACAGAAAAGAGTAGATAAAGACCCAGATCCAGATGAGCAAACAGGTACATAGGCAGGCAGCCAAGAAGGGCATTCCAAAAATGGAAGACTGAGCTGAGCTGAAACCCCAAAGTTAAGGGAGTCTACAGTTTGTGAGCTACACACACACACACACACACACACACACACACACACACACACACTACCCCTCTACAAACACACCAACTGTCAGATGATAGGTTGTTTAGGGCCATTTCATCAGAGTATTGTGTCCACCACTTTATGGACATAGGGAAGAAGCTACATTTTTTCTTTCATATAAATATCTGATAAGTTCTTTGGCCTGATTTTCCTGTTATAATTTTAATGTGCCCATGCATCCCTATAGTCTTAGTTCACTCTAATAAACCAGTAGAGTACCTTTCTCTTCCCAGGAGTAAGTCATTTATAGGTGAGTGCTAGATGGATGGTACCTGGCAGATGGTGCATTTTCTGGGGACTCGCAAGGCTACAGTTATCCTTCTCTTCAAATGAATTCAAAATATCCTGATACAATGGAGTAACCAAGGTCAAGGCTCAGCCTGAGAAACCATTGTGTTATTCAATATGAAGTAACTTGGAGTAGGGCATAGCTTGAACTCAACAGATGTGAAAACTAGTTCAACAAAAATAACAGCTCTTGGTTTTGAATATTTCATACTGAGATCCAGATCATGATGGTCATCAAGCCACTGGAAGGTTAAGGCTACTGTTTTGGAGAGAAAATGAGTCATAAATACCAAAAATTAAAAATAGAAACTAAAAAAGATATGTTTACCTATAAATATGGATGAGCAAATCAAGAGAAAATTTATCTTTAAATGATTAAATGATAAGAAAATCATGGGTTAGGCCTTGATTCCCTCTGAATGTAAAATAAAGTGGGGTGGAAGAGACTAAAATAATTTCATCCAGAGACTAAAATAATTTTTCAGTAAAATAAGAGGGAATTCTGTCAAATACATTGCCAGAACACCAAGGTGCATATTCCAAGGAGACTTCTGAGATAAATTATATTAAATGGTGCTGATAGTTTAAATTAAGATGAGAATTGAGAATTGAAGGATAGATTAGACAGTGTGGTGCTCGGTAGTAATACCCATGAAACATTTCAGAGCAGGGGAGAATCCTTCATTGGAGCAATTTAAGAAAAGTAGGAAGATAAGATTTGGTGGTAGCAAATGAGGAGGTATTTCAACAGAATTATTACAGAATGGCCCAAAAGGAAGACACCTAGAGGTGCAAATGTGGTCCAAAGAAAGCTAAAACCAAAACAGTATTAGCAAGGTTCCATATGCTAATAAGAATAACCCAAAACCAAAAAAAAAAGAGGTGTTGTAGTTATTAAGTGAAAGAGTGGTGGCAGTGATGACGTTGAGCAAGTGATTGAAATGAGACTTGGAGTTGAGAGTGAATATGACTTTTGAGAAAGGCACCAAGCATTCATCTGTGATGGTTAGTTCTACACGATGTGTGAGTGTAGGTGCTGGGGCAGAGGATGTTGTACTGAAAGACACAGAAATTCTATTCTGATTCTTAGCTTAAAAGAGAAGAAGAAGACTGAGCATCAGAACAGTAAAGGAGATATTGAGGAAAGAGGGAGAAGTTAGAATCTTGGTTTGGAAGAGTCCAGGATCAGGCTGTGGATCACAGAATGACCTCCAGGAGGTCATTCATTAGGCCATCCAGAGGCCTTCCTGAGGCCATTGGCCATGAATTACAAGTTCAAGCAATTGGAAGGGTTCTTTTCCTAGTCACATCCAAAGACAGAATAAACAAAATTCACAGATTAAAAATTTGTTAACCTCACTTTTGTAATATTTGATGTGGCTTTTTGCCAGAGTCATACCCACTCCTTAAAATGAGGGAAAAACAAACATTTGTTTCTGTGCATTTTGAATTGTCCTGTCCCTCTAAATATTTAACAGTTCATGTAGATCATGAAGTCTACTTGGGATAAAAGTGGTCTTCAGAGGGTATCATGCTGTGTTATTTGGATTTCCATTATAATAACAAAATACCTAAGGTAATTAACTTATAAAGAGGAAAGATTGACTTTGGCTCATGGCTTTGGAGGGTCCAATTCCTGATGGAGCGACCCTGTTTCTTAGGGCCTATATAATTTATTTGTTTTTAAATTGCCTTGCCAAAAATGATGATTGGCTACATGTCTTGCATGCAATATTAACAGTGTTATATAAGCATGCCCAGGTAGGAATAATTTGGCCAGTAGAAAACCATGCTGACCTGCATTGTGGAATTGGTCTACAAAACAGAGATGGGAGACATACCTGCCCCTCGCTCCCCACTCTGTTCCCTTATTTCCTGCTCCTGGCCCTCAACAAACTGCCACAAACCATGGAATGACATCTCATCACAGCAATGAGAGCTATGGAAGTTAAACTGGCCTTCTGGAACTACTTGCAAGCATTCTCTTGACAAGAGTTCCTCTTGGGGAGCCAATGAACTACCTATGGGTCCTTGTGGCAGTGTAGGGGTTTCTTACAGCAGCAGCTGAGTAGATACTGGCCTACAAGCAGATGGACCACAGCTGGCAAGAAGTCATATGAAGCTGATTCAGCCAAGAAGCATTAGTTGATGTCAGTCCATTTTAAAGAGAAAGTAGGTGATTACATCCATCAGAAGCAAATGCCAACATCTATCTGAGCACAAAGGAAATACATATGGTGGTTAATTTTGGCCATCAACTTGGCACATCTTGGGAGAAGGATCCCAATTTAGGAATTGTCCCCATAAGATGGGCCTGTGGGGCATTTTAATTTATTTTCCTTTTTTTTTTTTTTGGTTTTTCGAGACAGGGTTTCTCTGTGTAGCTTTGCACCTTTCCTGGAACTCGCTTTGGAGACCAGGCTGGCCTCGAACTCACAGAGATCCGCCTGCCTCTGCCTCCCAAGTGCTGGGATTAAAGGTGTGTACCACCACCGCCCGGCTGGGGCATTTTCTTAATCACTTATTAATATAGGAAGGCGCAGTCCACTGTCGGCAAGCTACTCTTGGTTAGGTGGGCCTGGGCTATATAAGAAAGCAGCTAAACAAAGCAGAAAGAATAAGCTATTCAGCAGTGTTTCTCTGTGGTCTCTACCTCCATTCCTCCTTCAGTGTCCTGCCTGAGCTTCCCAGATGACAGGCAGTAATCTATAATCCAAAGAAACCTCCTCCTTTGAGATTTCTTTGGTCAGCGTTTTATGAAAGCAACCGAGAAACAAACAAGGACAATCTGTAAGGCACAAGCACATTTCCTAGGTAAGAGGGGAAGAGAGGAGAAGAAAGCACTCTTCAAAGCATACAAGACGATTAATACATATTACACACATGCACATACACGCCTGCATGCACACACATATCTTTGATGAATAGAGGAGATATTGGTGCTTGCACCATTTAATGAACGACCATTAAAATTGAACTAGAGCATGCATAGAAGGATTTCTATGTGCCTCCAAATCTTTATCATGTGTCAGTAGGCAGTGGTTCAGAAAGAATTCCTGTAGCACTGACCACCTGGATGGGAATTCTAAGTCATTAACACATTTTGAAACTCTATTTTCTTAAACAAAATCCATCAATGGCTGTCTATTTTGAGGTAATCTTAAACATCTGCAATCTTCTCAACTGTCATTTTATAATAATATTAAATCTCTACATTTTAGAACTTTAGTTCTGTCCAAAATATCTCCCATTACTTCTGGAAGGGAGATGAATTTAGAAAGGCCCCATTTCCTCACTGGACAGCAACCAGGACAAATATCTCCTTTTTATCTATGATGTGTCAATCAGGTTTTCAAAACTAAGATTGTGCTTTTTAAAGTTAATGCCATTTCCTGAAGCTTCCCTCTGTGTGTGCTATCTAAAATTGCCATCCCCAGCAGAACTAATTGCAAGCAGCTGGGGGTGTTGCTTCTTAGCAGGGAGTTATAAAAAATACGTAAATATTTGTCCTAACTCAGTTTTTGCCTATAGTTATGGTGAAATCTTGTTTAAAATGAGCAAAGATTCCATTTTGGCATTCCATTTATCACAATAGTCATGAGGATACCTTTGGCTTTGTTATGGTCCCTGTAGGTGCCATTACTAAACAGAGTTGTTCAAATGAAGAAACAACCATGGCAAGGCAAGAGCTTTTCTCAATGATTTTTTTTTATACATTCCTTGGTTTTCTAGCCTAAATCCAATTTTATCTCATAAAAATTACTGATAGCTAACTAGATAGGTAGGTAGGTAGATAGATAGATAGATAGATAGATAGATAGATAGATAGCTACATATATACATACATACATACATATATACATACATACATGCAGGTAGGCAGGTAGATAGATAGATAGATAGATAGATAGATAGATAGATAGATACATACATACATACATACATACGTTCATGCATGCATGCATACATACATACCTCAAGCTTCTACTACTATCTTTTTAAATTATTATTGAAGTAGAGTCTTCTCTCATACAATACATCCTAACCACAGTTTTCCCTCCCTCCACTCCTCCTAGGTTCCCACCACATTCCCTCTCTCCCAGATCCAATCCCCCTCCATTTCCTCTTCAGAAAAGAGTTGGCCTCCAACATATTCTGAACATAATTTCCCTTCCCCATCCCTCTCAGATCTTCCCCACCTCCCCACCCCCACACCTCCCCACCTCCCTACCCATTTCACAATGCAGTTTTCTGTGTTTAGAACATAAACAGACAAAAAACATAATTAAAAATGAAGAAAAAGCACAAGAAACACACAAACCATACATAAACACACCCCAAAACACAAAATCTGAAGCCATAATATTCAACACAAAGACCAGTAAGATTTTCCCAAGGCTAAATAAAGCAATATGAGATAAAAAAAAAAAAAAGTTTACAAAAATACTGTTGAGTTTGCTAAGTGTTTGCCATCTATTTCTGGGCGAGGTTCCTATCCTTAAGTGTAGATTATATACAAAGTAAGACTTAATTGAAAAAAATTAAATATTCCTTTGCAAGCAGATAGCACTTGAAAACAGCTTCTTAGTCAGGAATGGGAGCTCTTTTCTACTTCCTCTCTCAATATTGAGACTTTTCTGGCTTGAACCTATTTAGGCCCTGTGCGTGCTGCCACAGTCTCCATGAGTTCATTGAGTGTCATCCCTGTTGTGTCTGAAAGACACCATTTCCTTGGTGTCATCTGTCTCTTGTCTCACAGTCTCTCTAATTCCTGTTCTGCACAGTTCCATTAGCCCTGAGGAGAGAAGTTTGATGAAGACAGCCTTTTTAGAAGTTACTGTTCCAAGTCTCTCACTGTCTACTTATGGGTCTCTGTGCTAGTTCCCATCTGCTGCAAGAGGAAGCTTCTCTACTGATGGCTGAATGAGACACTGATCTGTGTTGCTAGAGTTAATAGCAGAATGTTGCTAGGAGTCATTTTATTGCTGGATTCCTTTAGTAGGATAATAGATTTTGGACTTCTTCTAAACTCACAGACTATCTAATCTCATGTCCCTTGCTATGGAAGAAGTATCAGGCATGGGTTTCGTCTCATGGAGGAGTCCTTAAATTCAATCAGAGAGGAGTTGGTTATTCCCCCAATATGTGTGCCATTATTGCACCAGAATATCATGCAGGCAGGTCACCATTGCAGATTGCATGAACACTAGTCAGTAGGGACTAAGGTTCTATTTAGACACCAGTTCAACACTATGTTCAGAGATTTATGTAAGTGCTGTCTTCAGCAATAGGGATTTACCATTAGTTTGTGGAGTGTCACCAATAACCTTGACAATAGTATGTGTTGTTTGTGGAATTTCATTGAGGCCTCTTTGGACAACAACCCAATTAAATGTTATTTATTCCTGGCACTGGAAGTTTCACTGGTGACAAAAGATATCTAGTTGGGGCATTGTCTCTCCCATTATTTGGCAACTCCACTTATATTTCTTTTATGTATGTATATATTTTAAGAAACATATTCAGTAGTAGGTTTCCATATGATGCCTCAAATGGCCCTTAGTGTTAGTTGTTCCTTCCTTTATTTCCTCCTTTATCTCTCTCTTCCCCCCTCTACCTCCCCATTTAATTCATCTATTCTGGTCTCCCACCATCCTGTCTCTCCATAATTATGTATCCTTTTCCCTTTCCTATTGGTGAAATTATTAAGGCCACTCCACGTAGTTAAAAGGAAGATTTATTTAGTGGGTAATTTACAAATGAAGGGATAGGTAGGTCTCAGGGTCTGGGGAAGGTGTATCACAGTCCAGTGGTGTTCTCTGGAGCTCTGCTCGGTCAACCTCCACCGTCCAGGGTCCCGGAACAGAGAGAGAGCTGCCCCATCCAGATCTCGGGTTTCCAGGGGCCTCCCTTGGCCCCACCTTGTAGGCGTGACAGTTCCAGAAGTCTCAATGGGGGTTGGAACTTCCAGATCAAAGCTGGAATGGCTACCCACTACACTTTCCTTGGGAGATATTCCCCTGTAGTCCCTTACTCTATACCAAACTTCTGTCTTATATGAACCTTATCATGTCTATTGAAGGCTTAAAACCTAGCATCCATGTATGAAAGAATACATTCAGTATTTGTCTTAAGAGGTCTGGGTCACCTCACTAAGGGTATTTTTTTATAGCTCCATTCATTTACCTGCAAAATTCATAATTTTTAGTAACAGCTTAATAATATTCCATTGTGAAAATGTACCATACTTTCATTATCTATCATCTGCTGATGGACAGATGAAATGCAAATGCCAGAGAAAAATTCACCATCCTTAGTCATCATGGAAAAACAAATAAAAGCTTTGAGATTTCATCTTATACAAGTCAGAATGGCCAAGACCAATGAAACAAATATAGCTCATGCAGTTGAGTATTTGGGGACAAAAGAAAAAAACAAAACAAAACACTTAACCATTGCTGGTGGAAGTAAAAATTTGGACAGCTACTATGGGAACCAAAATCGATATCCCATGGGAAGCTTGAAATAGATCCACCTCAAGATTCAACTATATTGCTCTTGGGTATATACCCAAAGGACTCTACATCCTACTATAGAGACACTTGCTCATCTATGGTCACTACTGCTCTACTCATAATAGCCAGAAATTAGAAACAGCCTAGACACCCATCAACAGATGAATGGATACCAAAAATGTGATACATTAATGACTGCTTTAAAATGCAGATATTGTGTTCCATTCATACCACCAGCTTTACTACAAGACATATACTTGTACCAGTATTGCACAAAAGCAGGCTGTGTCTCCACTGCTGATCCTAAATGCACTTCTGCACCAGTAACGTCATGCTCTAAGACCATTAGGGTCACAGTCTTACAGGCACATTCTATCCAGTGTGTTTTTTGAGATATATTTATCATCAGTAGATTATTACACATTGCAGGCAGAAACTAATATCTAGATCATTTTCTTCTTTTATGTAAAATTAGCTTTCTTCCTGAGTATTCATTGTCCAGTATATACAGAATTGTAGCATTCATAAAGTTTTGATATCATGCAGGCATGGTCTACAGGGCAATGATTCCTCAGGTGACCATATCCACAGATACTGGAGTCCCTTATATAAAATGGTGTATTATTTGATGTATCTGTGTACTTTCTCCTGTACAAATTAAGTCATTTCAAGATGACTTAAAGTAATAGATACAATGTACACCATATGTCATGAGTTATACTCTACAATGTTGTATTGTTTAGGAAAGAATGACAAAAGTTTTTATATATTTAGTACAGATGTGACTTTTTTTCATAGTGCTTTCTACCTAAAATTTGTATTTGTAGAAACGAAACACACAGAAACAGAGGGCCTGCTGCTTTAAAGAAAAAAAAAGTTCAATTTAAGTTCCAGTAGTACACCCTTTAAAGAGTTTGACATAGTCCTACTAGTAAAAAGTTGAACTCACTAATGATACATGTGAGATTGTCTGGGACCTGGGTGCGTGATGTGATGAACCGATATCCTTTGACACGTGCCTCAGAACTGAGCTCAGAACTGTGCCACAGAGATCCTTTTCTCTTACTAACCCAGGTGATAGACAACAGTGATCCTACGTTTCATTGTTTCCTTCTTTATTGACGCTTCCCTCTAAAAATAGTATGTCCTCATAAAAACTGCCACTGTCTGATCAGTCGGTTAATGAAAAGCCCAGAAATGAAGAGAAATGTGTCAGTTGAGTCAAAGTGGATTCTTCATTTATACCCCCATCTCTCTTTTTATTAAAATACTGACCAGTGTCTGCTGGCTCAAGACTTGGGGTCAGAAGTTATGATTCTAACATTTTTGGAATGAAAGAACAACTTTATTTAGATTCCATGAAATTCCTTTCCATATCAGAATAAATTAAGTGAAACTCCTTAAATAGTACCACTCAGTGGCTATAAGAAGCTGCGGTAGAACTGAAGTAAAAGTCACTTTTAAATCAAGAATATATGTATGTGATTTTGTGTGATGAGTATATGTGCATGTAGGTGTCTGTCTGCCTATGCCTGTCTCTATGTGTGTGTCTGCATCTGTGTTGGTCATGAGCTACAAGAACTGTAAATTTATGAGCTGAAAAAAGACAAAAGATATGACCAGGAAAAAGAAAACACGCCAATTAAATGCCTTCTTTGAATATTGAATGACTCAGAAATCATTTCAAATCTAAACATTAAGAAAAAAATTTAAAAGCCTATCCCAAGAAAGTCCTGTGTTTAAAAATTTAAAAAAAGGAAATGGAAAATGATGAGTTTTGAAAATTAGACTTTGACTTACTCTCAACACGGTAGCAGAGGGAGAATGAAATGAAAATAAAGGTGAACAAGCTGGTGAAGTAAGAGAGACAGCACCATTCACAGAAAAGAAGCCTCAGGTATGGGGAAATTTGTAGCAGATTTGCTGCAGAAAGTGAGACCTTGAAGAGAAGACCGCAAGGAAAAAACAGCACGCAAGCTGCCTGCCTAAAGAGGGAATTGGGAAGAGGTGGGCTTAGCTATTATTAAACCAAGAATTGATCTGGGCTTTCAAAGAAATGTATCAAAAATGACACGCACAAATCTCCATTAATGATTTGGAATGGCTCCTCCATGGGAACCAAAACAAGAAACAATTGAGTCATCTCTTAAGACGAGCCAAAATAACAGCATTTGGGAATCACCACTTAAGGACTGTCAGCCTCTTCCGAGTGATTATGTGACATTTTGGAGGATTTGAAAGGAAAAGACTAGAAACAGCAGTATAAATCACTCAAGCATTCATTTGTGAATTCACCCTAGAAACTTGTACAGTGGATCTGTAGACTTCAGGAATATTAGGTGAGGAAAACGGTCAATTGTAGGTTGAGTGTAGCCTTATTCAAAGCTTAGACTGATGGCTACTATATCATTCAAGTTCCATTCTATATGTCTCTATGTATCAGGTGAATAAAATGTGATCGGAAATTATATATATATATATATATATCTCATTAATATCTATGAACTCTGCAAATGTTCCATGAGGAGAAAATGTGAATGTGTGGTGTGTAAAAGACAAGCAAAATGTTTGTTAACCTTTGTTCTTTAAAATCCTGTTTAATATTAATTTATTGGGGTTATTATAGGGATACAGATGAGGGGGCACTGGAATTTTGTATGTTATAAATGAAAATATATCTCAAAGAGTATTTTGTTGTGGCTAATTTGGGACACTTTAAGATGGTAAGATTTTTCCAATGCTGCACACTGAGAGAGAAGACTTTTCCCTCTGTGGTAGAAAGTTTAAATAGTGTTATAATTAACCTCATAGTGACATATCTCCTCTTACTAAACATTAATTTTCCAGCTTAAAGGTCAGATCCTTAGAGAAAGAGAAATTGATGTCTTAGTGAGACAAAGATTTGTGTTTGTTCTATTTGTCCATTTGCTCAGATACTGAGTCATGGACAAGAGTGATATGGGTCTAGTTTGCTTGTCTGTTGATACTGTCCCTTTGCTTAGAGTAAATGGTATCAGGCCTCTGGCTTGGCTTGTAGTCTTCATCAAGTGAGCACATGGCTTACTGCTAAGGAATGCATAAGTTTGTTTCTGTCATAAATTCTGACTTTCTAATGAAGACACAATGGAAATATTCTACCCTTAGAAGCATCAATGGAACACCATAGTTTCAAGTAAGAAATAAATGAGAAATCCTGTTCAGGTATCAGCATCTTTCTAGCTGATGTTTAGAATTATAGATACATACGTACATGGATGGTTTCTAGACCCCTAACATGATAATTTTCAAACTTTCTTTGAACTTAATATTTTAAAGCTAGATAATTTTGTTTTGTAATTTTATTGTGTTTGGATAACCACTTAAGATTATTAGTCTTTCACTTTAGTTGACTTAAATTTACAAGTATATTATTTTTGATAATTTAGATCCTCCTCAAAAATATGATAAAAATTTTTGATATATCATTTTGTGATGACTGTATTTCTGTAAATTAATTACTAGAATGTTTTGATAATGATGTTTATTGTACACCATCTTATGGTGAGTTATACAATGAGACTGACTATACTCTGAATGTAAGAAAAAATAGAATCAGGAACATACAAGGAAAAATATCATATTGAACAACAGAGTCATATATGATTCTCCATATATGTTAGCATTTTTTTAACTTGTAGTGTTTTGGGCTTTGTGTTTTCTATTTTGGTTATCTTTCAGTTCGGTGACATAAAGAGCTTCTTTCCCTCTACTTCGATATTCAATCTTCCTTCACAGGAGAACTAAATTATTTATTTAGGGGATTTTAGAAGAAATATCTAGGCACAGTTAGCTGAGTTGTTATTACGCTGGATAGCATACCCCCAAATATCTCATTACTATTGGAACCTCAAACTGTTATCTTAATTAGAAATGAAGTTGTTATGAATGTAACTAGCTAAGATCTAATACTGAATCAGAATGGACTCTAAACCCAGAGAATGATGTGTAATTTGTCTCTGCCATGCAGTCATCATCCTGTATCTGTGATGGTTAAACTGAAGATAATTTTTAACATTATTATTATATAATTATATAATATGTTATATATTATATTAATATAATTATATAATTATTATATAATTAATAACATTAACATGCACTTTCAATTTCAAATCAAAAGCATTGCCTTGCTCACATTGTTGATATTTTTATCTTCATCTACATGATGCACATTTATCTCTCAATTGATTTCTAATTTCAGAGAAGATGTTGAAGTAAAGATTGTTTGATTGTTTTTTTTTGATTCCCCCAACACAATACATAACGATGTACAGTCAGTATATACCTGATACAATAATCCATATTCTTCATCCCTATACTAATTAATACACCTGACCTACTTAGCTTGGGCTGCAGAGTGACATACACAATAGAGAATTATCTTGTTAAAGGTCTAGAGGCTTGAAGTCTATGGGTGGGTTTCCAGAAAGAAGCCCTTGGTGGCATCTATTTCCAGCCTGCCAGTGGCTGATGCTGTGGAGATATTTGCTCCACAGTGAGACAAGTGATCTTGAGGTAGGAAAGTGGCTTATAGACTGAGGAAGTTAATAAGCTTTCGTGTTGGATGCAGGAGTCCAGCTCCAACCTGTTGAAGGGTTCTTTGGAGTGGGGAGGAGTGAGGAAGTATTGGATAGAAATATAGGCATAGCTAGAGAGAAAAGAAAGAGACACAGGATAGGGTCAATACCCAGTCACCTCGAGTTTTATTCTAATGGGAATTTTATACACCACCAAGGGGAGAGGCAAAAGACTTCCCCTTTCAAGATCAAAGCACATTGTACAGCCAAGTGTAGACCCTTCCAAACATGTGGTAACCACACCCCTGGTCAAATCATCCCATTATGCAACCCTGCTGGATAAAGCAAGCTCAGATTCTCTGACCTTGAATAAGGCCTTACTAGGGAGCCTCTGTGAGCCCCCACAGTTGGGAAGTTTATGAAATTTAGGAGATGCAGGAATCTTCGAAAATTACAAGATTGACAGCTACACCATATGATTGCAAAAGCAAAAAAGCAATTTCTTGGGAGAAGATATTCCTTCTACTGGGGCTGCTTGAAAGTTGGGGAGCTCCAGGGAGGCAGAGTTTGTGAGTCATTAGAGATGCAGTCATCCACTCTTGGTAATGGAACTGTGAGTCACTATGCTTTTTAGACAATACTGATAATCTCACTTCTTTGGTCTGCCATCCATTACCATATCTGAGGTGAACAGAGATTTCTCTGAATCTCCCTAGGGAAATTCAGTCAAGATCTGACTTCTGCCTGCATCTTCAAAGGCTATTCCTTTAAGTGATGCAGGGAAAAAGGAAGATTTTGCTGTAGAGAGCTATGGGTCTTTCATAGCCCAATTGTGCTGACTCAAGGGACTTCAGATACTTGTGATCAGCAAAGATTTACCTTTAGCAGTGGCATTTGGGTTCATTGTCTTATGTTTATGAAGACTAAAGATATGAGCACTTAAATGAATGAGGAGAAAGCAAATGTTTAAAACAGAATTGAAGAAAATTAATAAGTTAAGAAAAGATGAGAACTTCCAAGACACAACAATTTAATATAGAAGGAAAATAAAGCACCTGCTCATACACACACACCAGTGGCAGTGGGCTATGTGGGTTGCCAAGGCATATCTCTGAGGGGTTTTTATGGGGTTATGTCTGAAGAATGAATTAATGCTATTAGTTGGCCAATTTAGAAGACCCCACATTCAATATATGTTCTTCTAGTTCAAAAGGAGAGAGGAATGTTCTCTGTTTGTGTGTTGCCTATCAGGTTGGGAGCGAGTGAAGTCCCCTTTGACCATTTCTGAGTCCAGCTTTGTTATTTATTGAATTTGAGTATCTGATAGACGTTAGTCTCTAGCTAGTGCTCCTACCTCCCACCTCCAACCTCCAACCTTGCAGGTGTCTCAAATGCTGTTTACATTAAACTCTTTGTTCTTACAACTATTAAAAATATAACCATAGTTGCTCTTAATTTCAGTCAACTCCTTTCCTACAAGATGGTCTGGGAATTCTTTTTTGAAGTAAAAGGACACTTATTAGAAACTCTATGTTGTAATTAGCTGTATTAGAACTAAGAATTGGTAAAAGAGCAATGGTGTCTGACACATGTCTCTCTAGTTGCAGAGAGCTCTAATGTGAGGGAGCTAATAAGTCAGCTAACAGTGGCTTGCTTCCCAAAGTGTACCTGTTTCTAATAAGATAGGCTTGGCTATCTTGTACTTAGCTAGTTGCAAGCTTCTTTTGTTCTTGGTCCTCGTGTTTCTGGCCTTTCTGTTTGGACCCTAACATTCTTTTAAAATCTCAAGTCCATTCTCACTGTAGCAAAGGTGAGCCGTATTATGATTTTTAATTATACTCCTCTTGTTTATTGCCAACAGTTATCTAGTTCCTAGATCAATCTGATGCGGTAGCCTCTTCTTAAAAGACACCAGATTTATTGGATTAAGTTCCCAACTTGTGACATCATTTACTCAGTTACATTCTCAGTAGAATCACACTTATGAAAAGAGCACCAAGGTAAGAAGGGCAATGCAATGAAGTTCATAAAACCTCGCTTGATTCCTAGTTTCTAAATTGTCCCAGATAGGGCACCATTCTTAAAAACACATGCTTTTCTTAACTTCCTCTTGACTCTCTCTCAAATCTCATAATTGCTTTTTCCCCAGACCTCCTTGAACTCTGGCTATTAGTAAACAACTCTATTTTATGTTCTTTCATTAAAGAAATTGAAATCATTATTTTGTCTCAACAACCTGCCACAGCTTTATAATTTTCCTAAGTGTGTGATTTCACCTGCCTGAGAAATGCCTTGTGAAACAACAGACCTCTTCAAGAGCTGATTTTTTTTTCCCTCTAGCATCTGGCTAGCTTCTCCTTTTTTAATATAATATCCTCCATTTTCCCCCTTTGCTTTTCTATGGCTATGCATCACACCATGCACTTCAATTCACTTTTAAGAAGTTTTATAAGTTAGTCCCCTTGTAAGACTTCATTAGTGTTTACCCTAATTATCTTAATTTACTGTAATAGGGATTTGATAATTTTCCAAAATATAATTAGTAATTAGCATTTATTACATGAAAGCATTTAAGAGGCAATAGTAAGGGTTGCAATACACATAAACTACCTTCAAATTGCAGTGGACATATTTTCACTGAAACTGAGCAGAAAGACTACTCTAAATTTCAAGCCTGTGGTTTGATTGCTTTCTTGCTTTAATTTGTGATTCTATTCCTTTTTACAGCTGATGGGAATGGATAAAAATACGTGATGAATTGTAAAGGAAGGGGGCATTAAAAAGACAGGAAGAAGAGGGAGGGAGGAAAGGAAGAAGGGAAGAAGACAGGGAAGGGGGAGAAAGAGAGAAGGCGATGTGGGGCAAGGAAGGAAGGGTGTGGAAAACTTGAAGAATGTACAGCTGCAGCTCCCAGGTCTCTTCAGGAGTGACTGTGCACTGCGTCTTCCTCTGGGAATAAAAGGAAAGGCAACAGCAGCTCAAAGGAGTCATCAGCGTGCCGTAAACCAGAAATTGCTAGTATTTCAAGCTGGCATTGTGAATACCTGTGTTCTCTCTTCTCTCCTGTTCTCTAGTTTCGTTAATAGCGAAGACCATGTCTTAAGACCAGGCCAAAAAGAAAAAGAGAGATACTCTTAAAGCATATGTGATGGAATTATGTAAGCCACAAAGATACATAAATACATTTTTAATTAGAATGTTTGTAAATGTATCATAAATATATTTAATAATATACTTATGTTTGTAATATATGTTATTGTTTGAATCAAATGTCATTGTTCTTCTTTGTTTTTTAAAACTGTATCCATGTTAAGGAATGCTCCACTAGTCTGATTCATGCAATTATGAATAAAAGGTGCATGAGTTGAAACAGCTCAGAAATCAAGTCTGCCTCAATCCTAGGACCAGATACTGTCTTACAATTATTTTTGCATCTGATTATCATTTCCAAGGATTAAAGAAAGCACAATGACTTGCCTCAAAAGTTTAGTCTCACAAAGTATGTAATAAAGTAAATATTTTGTAAATTATAGAGGAAGAAGAATAAATTTACGATATTGGCAATTCTATTTTTAACTGTGTTTTTTGCTTCCAGATTTTCTGACATTAAATGACTTTAAGGTTGTGGAATAAAATCCAATATCTCCCTCTACTAAGTCCCCACAACCTAAGCACCAGCTAGAGATAGATAAGGCACAGATCACCTCAGCACTACTTAGATGTAATAGCCCATTTAAAAAGCTTATAAACCTCACATGATTTCTACTAAGAGTATATTGTAAGCTCAATCCTGACTGACTATTGAGGTATATAATTACAGAGGATATCCTCCCAGTTAACTATTTCTGTCTGTTTGGCTTGACCTAAAACATACTTATTTTTGAAGGACAAATGGGGAAGGTTAAAATTAAAATGATACTTAGCCATGCACTCCTATTCACAGAAAAGAAATTGCTCTACAGATGCAGCAGAGGGAAAATATTCTCTGAAAAGAAACTCCAATTCCAAAAGAGATAAATATATAAATAGAAGTGTTCCATGAACGCACATAGGCTATTCTTACTAATGTTTCTAGAAAGCACAAATTGACCATGGTCATCTGGTAGGATTTTCACAGAGATGGACTTTTCTGCATCCCAAGAGCCAGTCCAGGTATACACTGAGACAGTGGTAGGCATCATATGATGAGGATGCAGTTTGGGAATGTGAACACAGGACTCTATTTTGCAGTCTGGACTAGTTACATTGGGTATCAAAATGGAGCGTATTAGCTGACCAGAGGCAAATAGGCTAGGAAAAACATGGGAACTGAGGACATCAGAATTCCTGATCAAAAGCCAGACAGGACAGGGTTTAGAAGATTTCAATAAGACACTGATAGAAATAGCACCCACTGTTTGCTAAATACTGAGTCTCTGAAGTTAGCAGTCAGGCCTCAAAGTTATGGGATTTTACTTAAACGATTTAGGATTTGAGGCATGTTAAATATAACCCAGTAGTTCCACTTATGCACTTACAAAGACACTGTGACTGTTAGTTTAACTGATAAGGGAAGACTCCCTCAGAATGTGCATGGCATCATCCCATGTTTTGGGTTCCCAGGCTGAAAAAAACAAGTAGTAAGTGAATGAAGCACCAATCTACTTCCTTATTGTGGATTCCCATGCCTTTCGTACAATAATAAACTGAAGCTCCTCAATCCTTGAGCAAAAGTAAACCCTTGCTTCCATAAGTTGTTTGTATCAGTATTTTGTCAAAATGAGAAAAGTAACAAATATAGACAGGTAGTTATAGTTTCTGTTATTGTTTAAAATAGAATAAAATATATAAAGCATTTAGCACTGTACTTGGTGCATGTAAATCATCAGTTAATTCTATAAATTTGTCACTATGATTATTATAGGATAAGTCTTAAATCAAGTTGTTATTACTTTGATAGTAGTTTAATATATACAAATACATGGTGTGGAGGCCCAAATTATTCAGGGTCAGAGAATCTGAGCTTGCTTTACCCAACACGGCTGCATAAGGGGATGATTTGACTATGGGCATGGTTACCAGGTGTTCAGAAGGGTCTGCACTTAGCTGTATCTAGAAAGGGGAACGTCTTTTGCCTCGTTCCTGGGCATTGTTATAAAAAGCCCTTTTGAATAAAGTTTTGGGCTGTTGGGTATTGACCCATGTCCTCCTGAAGCTATCCTGTGTTTCTGTCTTTCCTCTCATTGGCTAGGCCTATCATTCTACCTGATATTTTCTTATCCTTCTCTCCTCAAAAGCACACAGGGAAAGGTGGAGAAGGTGGAGGAAGGTCCCTCACAATATGGTATGAAATAAAATATTTTTCTATGACTTAGAGAGCTATCAGTATGATTCTCTATAAAATCGAGAGAGAGAGAGAGAGAGAGAGAGAGAGAGAGAGAGAGAGAGAGAG
>CABHPP010137327.1:25754-53491 GCA_902168425.1 Peromyscus attwateri
AGAGAGAGAGAGAGAGAGAGAGAGAGAGAGAGAGAGAGAGAGAGAGAACCAAGAAATTAACAATCAGTAAAAATCTGGGCATATGTGTAAAATCCTTCAGATTATAATGAAAACTGTCGTTCAGTTCTACAGGATTGAACCTCATCTCTCATGACTCTACCATGGTTTGTCCACCATGTCACAAATCAGAGACAAAACCCACATGAGCTTTGGAATAAAAATTCCTAAAATCACATCATTTCATTTTATCTTACTGGACCTGTATGAATACAAGGATATATATTGCCAAATCCTTTTACCATGTGGTAACTTTATTTGTGACAGGAAGGATATAATGGCTATAAAATTGTGATCAATGACTATGTTGGGCTCAGGTTAAAATCATGCAGAGATTATCATAGGCCTCATTCCCAACACACAGTTCCAAAGAAAAGTGTGGCAATCATAAGGTTTTGCCTCAGTCCTGTGGAAAACTAACCCCCAAGACAAGCCAGAAAGAAAATGGCCCTTTGTTCTTTTTTCATGGATCAGTTTTACCCAAAGCCCTCGCTGTGATTAAGGTTTCCTTCAACCTTGAGATCTACTGCTGATACGTTGGATTTGTGAACTTGATGCTCACTTTCCTTTTCAGCTGTGCCTTGTTCTCAGCTTTAACTTCAGCCTCTTTCCTAATGGTGTCCTGATTTGATCTTTACCACATTTGTAAAAGTCTAGTGCATCTCCAGCACGGAAACTTCAGCCATGAATAATATGAGCTTATTAATTGTAATAAATTGAACTAATGATTATAGGTTATTATATTTGACTGGTTTGGACACTGAACCAGACATATGTTGCATGTGTTTATTTATTTATTATTTTTAAAATTAATCTATTGCCTAATAAATTTGTTTCAGCTGTCATGAGTGACATTGTCAGTAGCTCAAGCTATCCAGCAAGGACTTGAGAACTTACACCCCCTAACTTGCATTGAAGACAAGGTATTATGAAAGGAACCAGAGAACATGGAAGCTTTATGTTAGGGAAATTCTGGGTGAAACATAGAGCTTTAATTCAAGTCCTGCATCTGTTATACGGATATGGTCATTGCAAAAATTCCTTTCTAACATACTTCGTGAAGGAGATTTGTTAAGATCTTACATTTCAGTTCCCCAGAAAACTCAGGGTCCCTTAATCTTAGCAGTATCAATAATGCCATAATTTTATAATACATTTTCTGTAATCATGATAGTCTTTATATTGAAGTTACAAGATAGCATACTCTCATCTAGTCAGTGGAACAGAAAAGGTATTTATTAGTGAGTAAGCCTGTTGTTGACTTATTGTTTATTTCTATATAATAAAATAGAGTGCATTTTTACTATATTGTAATCTTTTCTTACTGGTTTTATTGTATTATTTTTCTCGTAGATGTAAGAAAGATACTTCACAAAAAACAATTTAAGGAATGAAAGATGTATTTTGACTCACAATCTGAAGTGCAACAATCAATCCTATTGGGAAGGCACAACATTTAGAGCATCCTTAGCTGTGAAACAGTAGCATGAAGCAGCTGTTCAAATGGAACCCACAGTCACAAAGAAGGGCAAATGCAGGGATTCAGCTTGCTTGCTCCTCTTCATTCATTCTGGGCCCCCATCCAATAAAAGGAGGCACTCAAATTCTGAGTAGATCTTCCCACCTCAGTCAATTCTCCTCTTTGGAAATAACTTCACAGAACAATCTTAATACTTGAGTTTGAAGACATAATCAATTTTATTAAGGTGAGGAGCATCATTGATTTAATATTAGATTCACACATGGAAAAAACTTACAAGACACAGCTCCAGTTTTAGCTGTGAATACTTAGAGTCTATTAATTATAATAATACTTGTAAGTTATTATGTTTGACTCATTTGGTTACTTTACCAGGTATATGTTATACTTAGTTATTTATTCTTTTTAAGATTTATCTATTGCCTGAGAACTGTATGTTCTCTTAGGTTGAAGGTTAAACCTGTAAGTTATAAGGAATGTATTAACCCTAATAGTCCTGTGTTACATATAATTTTACCCATTTTACAGTGAGGTAAGTTTCTGATATTTAATGAATTTTCTCAAGTTACAGGGGTATTTGTTGGTGGATGTTCCTGTACTGCAGCCACCCCCAAGTAACCGCACTGAGTCTTATATTAATTATAAATGCTCAGCCACTAGCTCAGGCTGATTACTAGCCAACTCTTACATTTAAATTAACCCATATTTCTTATCTATGCTTTGTCCCATGGCTTGATATATTTTCTCAGTACAGCATGCCCATCTTGTTTCTCTCTGTCTCTGCTGGCAACTCCTGACTCAGCCCTTCTTCCTCCTAGCATTCTCAGTTTGGCTCTCTTGCCTAACCTTAGTCTGCCCAGCCATTGGTCAGTCAGCTTCTTTATTACACCAATCACAGTGACATATATTCACACAGTGTAAACATTTCACAGGTATCATGTGAAAAAAAAAAAAAGGCCTATGTTTAAACTCAACTGCTGACTGCGCTTCCTTTTTTTGGTGTTGAAGTACATTAATAATCTCAGGACTCATGTGTGGAACATGAGCTTAAATGGTCTCTAATCCAACAATCTTCTCCAAAATCTCCATTTCAGCATTTTCCATTATCCTCATCATTGATGCTGTGAATTTACATCTAAATTCAACTCAAAGATAGTACTCTGCCATTTCTTTTTCACATTCCTTTTTTTAAATAAAGATTTATTTGTTTTTATTTTGTGTGTATGTGTTTGTGTTCATACCTGTAGATATGTGTGTGCATCACATGTGTGACTAGTACCTGTGGAGACCAGAAGACAGTATCACTTCCCCTGGAATCAGAGTTACAGGTGGATGTGAGCCATCCTGTGCATTCTGGGAATGAACTGAACCTATGTCCTCTGCAATAGCAGGGCATGCTCTTAACCACTGGGCCATCTCCCCAGCCCCTTTCTTAGTCTTAGTTTATACTTTCTTCATCATCACTCTCTCAATGCACTTACAGTCTTCTCTTTTCACCTGTTGCTCCTTATGTCCATACTTTTTTTTTTTTTTGAGACAGGGTTTCTCTGTGTATCCATGGATGCCCTAAAACTCACTCTGTAGACCAAACTGGCTTGAAACTCACAGAGATCCACCTGCCTCTGCCTCCTGAGTCCTGGGTTAAAATGTGTGCACTGCCACTTCCTGGCTACATTTCTTTCTACTAAATTCAGATCCATTGACCTATCTTCGTTGTGTGTTTTACCAGTAAGCTTTCCATGTTCCTCTTCTAGTCTCTGTTTTCTGCCAGTTTCCTGTCCTAAACATGGTCATCTCTTTCTCTGCTGATTTCCATATTCAGAATACTATGTCGTGATGCCAACTACATCCATCACCAATGTTTAATTTTCCCCTTATCTACCCTCCTTGCTAGTGAGAAAGTTGTTCATACTTTTTCTAGTTACCTTCTAGTCTCATGGCGGCTTATCTAAGTTCTCAATTTAATTTTCTTATTTAAAGACAGTCTATCAGTTCCTTATAGTTCTACTTTCCTGTGGAACTAGAAGATTTAAGTCCCTAATTTCAAAATCCAACTTCTGTTCCTTGTGCATGCCTGTTATTTTTCCTAAATTATCTGTAGGACTCATTCCTCCCAAAGCTGCAAGACGCATCATGTAGTTTGTTACCAATTTCAAACACTGTATTTACTTAAAAAATATTTTTGTTGTTGTCGACTTGACCCTTCTGATTGCTTTCAATTACTTACAAGTGTATTCATATTTAAAATATGATCTGTAATTTTTGGCAAAGTTCATTGCCACTGTGTATCTTCCACCAGGTAGAATGTAAATTCCACTAAAAACTTTGTCTGTTTTTCACACCAGAGGATTACAAGCCATTAACCAGTTCCTGGCTCCATGTGATAACTATAAATATTTTGAATGAATATATAAATAACCAGGAGTGTTTGATCACTTATTTTCTTCTCGCTCTTCACTACTAGAAGATCATTATGATAGCTACCTCATCAGAGAGCAATGTGATGATACAATTTCCTTGTTTATATCATTTTGTGACTTTCAAAACAATGTTAAGCTTGTATATTTGGTGCCCAGGATAAGAGAGGATTCTTTGTCACTCACTCTCCCCTCTCAGCAGTTCAAAAGCAGGAAATATGGTGTGTTGACCCATTCACCCCGGCTATTTCTCAATAAATCTGGACAGAACACATATGGCTCCAGCACTCTATCTTTGTCATTAAATACACTTTCCAAACAACTGCCCTCCATATTTACCCAAAGAGACTGACGCCTGCTGCATTTCATTTTCTTTGATAGCATTGGCCAAGGTTCTATTTTTGTCACCCAGACTATTTTGTGTGGATTATAGTCTTACCAGAGAATTCATTGAAAACAGCAAGTATATTTTGCTTCAGAACTCAGGTTGAACTTGAGTCACCGTCTCCAGTGAATAAGAATGGTTGAGTGTAGAGTAGCAGCAGAATCCACTAAACCCTTTGATTAAAAGTTTTGTGCTTGGAATCTAAGTCTGTCTCCTGGAAAAATGCATTGAAAACCACCTTCCAGTTACTAATTTCCTGGGTTAAAGCACATGTGAGAAACTCTATCAAAGAATATAATAGCTCTGAAAGCAGATTGTCCAAGATAGATCAAAGAAGCCCTTCTGAGAAGATCCATTGCTAGTCCCTTAATGCATAACTGCAACAGAACAAATATCTATTTCTTAAAGTTCACTTTGCCTTCCTTCATGTTCTTCTTTTGGTGGAGAATAGTGATTCCTTTAAAAGAAATCACAGTAACATTTTGCAAAGGACTCCTGTGCTTATTGTTACTTCTTGCTTTGATTGTTATCCACACCTGAGATTGCTTTTCTTTCGTCTGTGTCAAAATGCCAATTGTGGTTTTTTAAAAGGTAAAATATTACAAGAAATGAAAACTTGGTTGTGCTTTCATTTTATCTCACTATATTTTTAAGTAAGTTTTGGCTCAAGTTTTATATCATTTATGCATTGTTTGAAGTCTGTTATCTATTTGAAACAGGGTCAGCTTGCTTGTTTGTGGTTTCTTCTGTGGTCCCTACTTTCCTCTTCAAATAATCTATTTTTATTAGTTATAGCATTTAACACAGGTTCTGAGGAGGCTGAACACATCTTCAGTCTCCAAATTATAAATGGATTGTGTCAGAAAAGTATATTATATTCTACATTCTGTATTTGAGACCCTGTAATTTCTGTCATACAAATAATATTTCTGTGTTTATTAATTTAAATCATTAATTTTTGATAGATGGAAATGAGAGTGGATAATGATGTAGACTTTTGTTTTTCACATTTCTTATCCTTCAGGTTTCTCTCACATTTTTATTACATATATATTAGTTACTTTTCTTGTATCTGTAACCAAGTATTGGATAAGAATCAATATAAGGAGGATTGTTTGTTTGGATTCAGTTTATGAGAACACAATCTCGTTCAGAAGGCAACTCTAAGGAAGCAGAGCAAGAGTAGCTGCTTGTGTGCTTGCTCACATCTATGCAGATGAAGAGAGAGAGAGAGAGAGAGCTCAAAAACAGGGTCAAGCTATAGAACTTATGGCTCATTCTCCAGAGACATAGTTCTACTAACCAGAACCTACTTCTCAGATGTTCCATAACCTCCAAAAGAGCTGCATAAATATATGAACCTGTGGCAGAGACTTCACATGCAAACTCTTATAACTACTTCATACTTACCCTTCTGAGAATTTTTGTTCGTTGATTTCTGTGGTTTCTCCAAATTCTCTTGTATGACCTCACCACCTTCTACTAACTTCCCATTCATTAGCCATGCCAGATTCTCTGCTGCCAACATCTATCAAGCCCCATTCCTGTATCATCAATGTTGACAGTTTCACAACTTGGATCATCACTTGGATATATGATGCTGGTTCATGAACCTCTTGTGAATTTTCAGGTTTTTTTTTTAGCTCTGGTGACGTGTTCATAGTCAATTCTTTACTCAGCAAGGCATATTTTATCTTAAAGAGAAATAAGAAGCCACAGAGTGTAAATTCCCTACCTCTTAAAAAATGTCTTTTTTTCTTCTTGGAACTAAATTCAGTTCTTACATCTAGTTTGATGTATTTTTCCCTCTCAACAATCTTAATTACTTTTGTCTATAACAAAGACTCTGTCATTAATTTCTTCCATATATTCATTCTCTACTGGACCCTTTGTATATGTAATTGAAAGTGTTTCGTGTATAATTAAATAAACTAACTAGTTTGTCCACTCCCCTTACATTCTCTCCTAAGAATCTCATCCAAGTATTGGAGAAATTCATCCAGTAACAAGACAGTTTAAGAAGAAGACAGACACCATGCACAAAACTTAAGTCCAAGTGGATCAACGGCCTCAACATAAATCCAGCTACTCTGAACCTGCTAGAAGAGAAAGTAGGTAGTAGTCTTGAACACATTGGCATAGGAGATCAGTTCCTAAATATAACACCAGTAGCACAGACACTGAGAGAAACAATCAATCAATGGGATTTCTTGAAACTGAGAAGCTTTTGTAGAGCAAAGGATATGGTCAACAAGGCAAAGTGACAGCCTACAGAATGGGAAAAGGTCTTCACCAACCCACATCTGACAGAGGACTGATATCCAGAATATATAAAGAACTCAAGAAATTAGACATCAAAATGTCCAACAGTCCAATTAAGAAATGGGCTATAAAACTAAACAGAGAATTCTCAACAGAGGAAACTCAAATGGCTGAAAGACATCTAAGGAAGTGCTCAACATCCCTAATCATCAGGGAAATACAAATCAAAACGACTCTGAGATACCACCTTACACCTGTCAGAATGGCTAAGATCAAAAACACTGAAGACACCTTATGCTGGAGAGGATGTGGAGCTAGGGGAACTTTCCTCCACTGCTGGTGGGAATGCAAGCTTGTACAACCACTTTGGAAATCAATATGGAGCTTTCTTAGAAAATTGGGAATCAATCTCCCCCAAGATCCAGCTATACCACTCTTGAGCATATACCCAAGGAATGCTCAATCATACCACAAGGGCACATGTAGCATGAATCTTAACAGTTCTTATTAATAAAAATCAAACCTGAGCCGGGTATTGGGGTGAACACTGGAAGGTCAGAGACACAGAATAAGCCACAGCTACCTCACCTCACCGGATCCTCAGCTGGTCTTGTTTCCTCAGACTGGAGGCCTCTGAGTCCTCATCCAGAATGGGTCTCAGCTGAACTGCTGCTAGAAGCCTGAATGCTTAACCAGCCCAATGCTTCTCCAGGGCAAATGCCTCTCCAGGGCAAATGCCTCTAGTCTCTGGTCCTCACGCCTTATATACCTTTCTGCTTTCTACCACCACTCCCTGGGATTGAAGGCTTGCTTTCTGGGATTAAAGGCGTTGGTCACCATGCTTGGGTGTATCCTTGAACACATGGATTTCTGCCTCTGGAATGCTAGGATTAAAGGCGTGTGCACCTTTAATATTGTGGCTGTCCTGTTCTCTGACCCCAGATAAGTTTATTAGCATACACAATATTTTGGGCAATACAATACCACCACAGGCACATGCTCAGCTATGTTCACATCAGCATTATTTGTAATAGCCAGAACCTGGAAACAACCTAGATGCCCTTCAACCAAAGAATGGATAAATAAACTGTGGTACATATACACAATGGAATACTACTCAGCAGAGAAAAACAATGACATCATGAGGTTTGCAGGCAAATGGATGGATCTAGAAAATATCATTTTGAGTGAGGTAACCCAGACTCAGAAAGACAAACATGGTATGTACTCACTCATAGGAGGATACTTAGATGTAAAACAAAGATGACTAGACTGCTACTCACAACTCTAGGGAGGCTACCTAGAAAACAGGACCCCAAGAAAGACACAGGGATTGCCCAATGACAGAGAAATGGATGAGATCTACATGAACAACATGGATGTGAGTGGGGGTAATGAAGGGTAAGGGTCTAGGGAAAGAGAGCTTAGGGAAGTGGGAGACCCCAGTTGGATCAAGAACAGAGAGGGAGAACAAGGAATAAAAGACCATGATAAATGAAGACCATATGAGAATAGGAAGAAGCAAAATGCTAGAGAGGTCCACAGAAATCCACAAAGATACCCCACAATAGACTACTGGCAATGGTCGAGAGACAACCGGAACTGACCTACTCTAGCGATAGGATGGCCAAACATCCTAATTGTCGTGTTAGAAACCCCATCCAATGACTGAGGGAACCGGATGCAGAGATCCATGGCCAGGCCCCAGGTAGAGCTCCAGGAGTTCAATTGGTGAGAAAGAGGAGGGTTTGTATGAGCGAGAATTGTTGAGACCAAGGTTGGAAAAAGCACAGGGACAAATATCCAAACGAAAGGAAACACATGAACTATGAACCAATAGCTGAGGAACTCCCAACTAGATTGGGCCCTCTGGATAAGTGAGACAGTTGATTAGCTTGATCTGTTTGGGAGGCATCCAGGCAGTGGGACCAGGTCCTGTCCTCAGTGCATGAGCTGGCTGTTTGGAACCTGGGGCCTATACAGGGACACTTGGCTCAGCCTGGGAGGAGGGGACTGGACCTGCCTGGACTGAATCTACCAGGTTGAACTCAATCCTCAGGGGAGTCTTTGCCCTGGAGGAGATGGGAATCGGGGGTGGGCTGGGGGGAAGGTGGGGGGGACGGGAGGGGGGAGAACAAGGGAATCCGTGGCTGATATGTAAAATTAAATTTAATTTAAAAAAATAAGAAAAAGACAGAATGCAGGACATGATCATGAAATGGGAATGAGATGTCTGGGGGAAATAGGAGTAATGGGAGAAGAGTCAAAGGAACCAAGAGGACATAATACTGCTTGGGTTACCAAAGCAAAGTTTGAAGACATCCCAAATAAAGATGCTATTTATGCCAGGAAAAAAAGACTGTGATTGTGTTAATTAGTTTTCTGTTCCTGCATTAAAATACTGAAAGGAAAAAGTTAACTTAAAATCAGAAAGGTTCATTCTTGCTTACAATCTGAGAAGTTTCAGTGCATGTTTGGCTGTCTACCTTGCTTTAAGGGCTGAGGTAAGGCTGAAACACCTTGGTAGAAGGACGTGGAGGGAGAAAGGTATTCACATCATAGTAGCCAAGAGATGGAGGGTGACAGGGAGGGATAGAGAGAAAGAGAGAGAGTTAGGATGTACCCTTCAATACTATACTCCCAATGATCAACTTCCTTCAACCAGGAGCCACTGTCTGCTAGCCTACCCATCAGAGGACTCAATAATGTCTTTATCTTTAAGAGTAGCTCCCTTATGATCCCATGATACACTTATTTCAATAGCACCACCAGCTAAGAAACAAGACTGAATTAAGTCTTGAATCTCTTGGGAAAACTTAATATTCAAACCATAACAATGATCATGACTAAAATACCAGTAAGTGAGTAGCAGTGACAAGAAAGCCCACAGATAATATAAAGTGAAAGTATAAGGGATTGTTTTCCTTTTTCTTTCCTTTTTTTTTCTTTTTTCTCTTTTTGGTTTTTAGAGACAGGGTTTCTCTGTATAGTATTGGTGCCTGTCCTGGATCTCATTCTGTAGACCAGGCTGGCCTCGAATTCAGAAATTCACCTGGCTCTGCCTCCCACGTGCTGGGATTAAAGGTGTGCACCACTGCCACCCAGCGGGATTGTTTTTCTAATGAAGGAGAATAGCAGAAAATTCATAATGAAGGTTAGAAGGATGCCATTTAGGGTTCACAGATGTGAGACCAAGGGATGTTGCAAAAATCACAAATTCCAAATGCCAAGGCTGCAGGATAAAACTTCATTTTTATGGAAGAGTCCAACTCCAGGTAGAAGAACAGAGAAGGTAGATATAATGCAGAAATCACCAATGAAGGGTGAATTTAGCAGTTTGAATGTTACATACCCTTCATGGATTCGTGTCTGTGAACAGTGGTTCTTAACTGCTGGTGCTTGGTTTGAAGGTTGTAGAACCTTTAGAAGGTGGAACCTCACTGAAGAAAGTGGACACTAGGAATGGGCTTTGGGTGTGATAGACAGTCCTACTTCCTGTCTACTCTCCCCCTCCTAACTGCCAATGCAACATGACCAACTGCCTCACACTCCTGAAGCCATGCCTTCCTCGCCATGAGCCAAAATTAACCCTTCCTTTCTTTAAATTTCATTTGTCAAATATTTTGTCACCCTAACAAGAAATGTAGCCAACACAGTAAATATGGATCAGAGCATGCTAAAGGCACGTGGGGTGGGGAGTGTGGTGGAGGTGTTACTGAGCCATGGTGTTAAGTCAAAGAAGGATGCTGCCACCGTGTAAAGGAACCTAGAGTATAGGTGATTAGAACAGTTCAAATACACAGTCAAGACAATAACAAATTTAGGTAGGAGTGATGGCTCAGCAGTTAAGAGCACTGGTTCTTGCAGAGAAACTGAGTTTGGTTCCCAGCAGCCATATGGTGGCTCACAGCTCTCTGTAATACCAGTTCCAGAGAATTTGACCTCACCTTCTAGTCTCCACAGTCACTATACACATATGCTGTACATACAGATGTGCAGGCAAACACTCATACACACACACACACACACACACACACACACACACACACTATATATATATATATATATATATATATATATATATATAGATATATGAATATTTTAAAAGATGGCCAATTTAAGTAACAGTAAACTAAAATTTCCACAAACTTACAAATTTTGTAATATTTGGCATTTATTTTAGGAAAGCTGTCTTGTGCTTGAGAAACTACAATGCTGAGTGACAGAGTACTTTGTAGACTGATTTCACTAGCTTTGGTGACAGAAGCTGGGTATGAGTTCTGCATACACTGACAATTACCTTTACTTTAGTACAAGTCCTTAAGAGTAAGCATGGATATCTGATGGCCCACCTGATCATAAAATGTGAAGGAACTCATTGTCAATTTAAATTTAAAATCCGTGGACACTACTATCCATGCACACCTTTAGTGATAGTCCCTTGGCATTTTCCTAATCAACTCCTTCTGCATTGAGTTATATTACTCAATGTTCTATCCATAACAACCAAAAGTTGTGGATTCTAGCCACATTATCACAGAGTAAAAGTCATCCTGTCTCCTCCCTGCTATGTATAGAAGATACATAGCTCTGTTTAAAATATAGCCATCCCATGACCTTATTTGATTCAGTTCCTGATACACTTACTGGTGGAAAATAGGATTATGCCAATTTTGTTTCTGGGTTTAAAGTACTTTGCAGACTTGTTAAGTTTAGCTGTAAATAATCTCCCTTTGGTATGCCATGTTTAAAAGTTCTTTGCAGCAAAAAAACGGTTGAAGCTTTCACTGTGGCTAATGTGAATGAGCAAAGGACAGATTTAAAATTAAGAAGATAGGGGATATAAACAAAAGAGCTTGGCTTTGCT
This sequence comes from Peromyscus attwateri, assembly GCA_902168425.1. Taxonomy (NCBI): domain Eukaryota; kingdom Metazoa; phylum Chordata; class Mammalia; order Rodentia; family Cricetidae; genus Peromyscus; species Peromyscus attwateri. The sequence goes on from CABHPP010137327.1 coordinate 37,223, forward strand.
AACCTAAATATTGAAATAAAAATGTGCAATGGAGACTCAGGATTATAGCAGCCATGTTGATTCTGTTTTTCATGGAAATAGTTTGCTTCAGATCGACCCAGTCAGAGCATCAGGCTTTCTTTAGAGTATCTTACAGTTCTTTTCATCTGAAAATTATGTTCATGCAGATGTTATGTTTCTTATGATGGAGAGTCTTCCAAATGGGGAAAGTGGTTTTCTTTGTGTCAAGTGTAATAAACTCAAAGTAGGGAAGGCAGCCTTGCAGCCTGAAATCCTATTTGCTTGCATTAGGTTGACTTTCTCATATATCTTTCAGCAAGAAAAGCAGATTGTATATACATTTGGTAATGTAGAAATGGAACATTTTTTTCAGTGCATGATCACATGGGAACTTCTACTAGATCTTTTTACTGTGCTTTTCTTCTTATTTTTTTTTCCTGCTGTGATTTTGGAAGGCTGTATTCTTCTCCTGTTAAAATGATTAGTGCTTTAAGTGCATGAGATCACTTACTGAAATAAAAATCCAGCCAAGCCATATTCTCATACTGTGATCTCATACAGGCTCAGCCTCCTGAAAGGCCCCTTAGGAGAGTTTGCAAAATTGTTCATCCAATTGTATGCAGTCCTAGCACAGAGAGGAAACATGTTTGACAAAATCTAGTTTTGTTTTGTTTTGTGGCTTTTTTAAAGGTGGGGAGGCAGATGCCAAAAACAATATAAACCCACATGTGCCTTAATATAGGCTGCTATCTTCCAAAATAATCTCTCTCTGTTGTCCATGTAAAACTCACAGTGCGTGAAACAAACACCTGAATCCTTATGTAATCCTCACTGTCTTTACCAAGAGAGATGTAAGACGTTCAGACTGGAATCTGGCTCTGCGCCCACACTTACGGAGCATCTGGGGAAATGACTTCCTCTCAGCTTCACTTGGCCTCAGAGACTTTGGCTTGTTGCTCTTTTGACTTACATGCATTTCGATTTCCCAATCAGAAAATATAACTAGGAGCAGTCACTCCTGAGCATGACTTCAATTCGAACTAGTTCCAAAATGATCTTGACAATGAGCGGTAAAATGATTGTTTTTGGCTATTCTGGAGAGTCAACGCAAAAACCCCGTTGATGTTTTTTAAAGTTCTTTTCCATGGTCCTCCCTTCTTTACTTGTCAATTTTAATTTTCATAAATTTATCTCTCTTCTATTTTCCCATGTTCTCACTTCCTCCCCCAAATCCTTTCCCAACAAAACAATGCGCTTTTTAAGAATCCTTTTTAAATTCTTTATTACACATGCATGTCCATGTCTGTGCATATTTGTGCAGAGATCAGAGGATAACCTCAACTGTTGTTCCCATGCTGTCCACCTGTTCTTTTTGAGACAGGTTCTTTCTCTGCCCTAAACTTTACCAAATTGGTTGGGCTGGCTAGCCAGTGAATGCCTGGATTCTGTCTCTACCTCATCAACTGGGGTCATATGCAAGCATCACCACACCCATCATTTTTTTAATGTGGTTTCTAGGGGTGGAAGTTAAGTCCTTGTACTTGCAAAACAATTTATGTCTCCAAACTTAAAACTCACTTTTGAGTGAAGTGAGATTTGGAAAAAGTAAAATGCATAAATCTTAAGTGTGAAATTCCATGAAACTGGATAAAACATGCCTTTGTAACTACTATGTTGAGGCAAAATATCTCTAGCACTCAAGAAAATTACTGTGTCCTTTTGTTAACAACTTAGCCTGCTGCAGGAAAGCACTACTTTTATTTTTATTGGCAAAGATTAGCTGTGCTTGCTTTTGAAGCTGTTGAAGAAAAGTACGATATAGGGCTGGGGATGGAGTAGAACAATTTTATAATATACATAAGGCCCTATGTTCAGTCCCCATCACTGCAACAAACAATAATGCATGCAATGCCTCTATCTTTTCCAGTTCTAGTTCACTAATTCAATATCTGTGAGATTCACCCATGCTGTTGTATGCATCATCTTTCAACATAGAATCAAGGCAGGTAGTATTCCAAGGTGTGACTATTACCTAAGGAAGGAATTTCTCTCTTATTTTTTAAAAGTTGAATTGATCCTAGATTTTTTTTTTAAGAATAAATTAGCAGTGAACAAGGTCTTGAATGGTTCTTTTTGTATATATGTTTTCATTCATTCTAAGGAAAAAGGGAACAAAAATAATTGGTAGATTTAACTTCACTAAGATAGATAAATAAATAAATAAATAGACCTGCCAAAGTGCTTTCTAAAACTTTCTAAAATTTTACACATTCACTGGAAATGTGTGAAAGTTCTGATTTTTCCACACTTTGGACGCTATTACCATTCTTAATCTAGGTATTTTAGTGGCTGCCAAGATCTATCACATTCTCGATGTAAATTTGGTAATCATAAATGAAACTAGCAATGTTTTTATATTCATATTGGCTAGTTATAGACATTTTTAATGTGTGAAGGACTGTTTTGTTTATGTTTGTAGAGGAGAGGTTGAATTTTTAATTGATTTGTTGGTGTTCATATACAGTCTAAATACAAATCCTTTGTTTAAAGACATATATCTCAAATATTCTGTAGGTAATAATTTTGTGAGTAATAATTTTTCCTTATTGTTATATCTTTTTGTAAACAAAAGTTTTAAATTTTATGAAATCTAATTTTTCAGTAATTTAATGTTTTTTAACTCTTTATGCTTCTTAAGATCTTGCCTACTTGAAGGTTATTGCTTGTCCAGTAAATAAAATTGTATTATAATATTATATAATATGTTCACTTATTGATGTTACTGAATTTAATATTATCTCATTTCCCCCATTTTTTTCTGCTGTCTTTCCCCTTTTTGTTTCCAGTTTTCCCCATTTTGGAGTGAATAGCATCACTCCATTTTTCTTTCCTACTTCATTAGCCATCAACATTGTTGGCTTCATCTTTATGTCTGCTCCAGGCTACAGAGTATACATTCTTTAATTCAGTGGTTCTCAACCCCACTAATGTTGTGACCATTTAATATAGTTCCTCATGTTATGGTGACCCCAACCATAAAATTTTTTCATTGTTACTTCATAACTGTTTGCTACTGTTATTAATTGTAATGTGAATATATGATGTGCAGGATATCTGATATGCAACCCCTGTGAAAATGTCATTTTTACCCCTGAAGGGTCGCAACCCACAGGTTGAGAATTTATATTTAGACCCTCCACTCCCAAAGGAAGTACATAAAATAGTCAATAACAACATGAAAGAGGTTCAGTATCACTTGCCACTTGGAAAATACAAAATAACAGTTGTTGAGAGGCAATAGTTCATGAATTGCTATATTTCTTGGCAACACTTTCAGATTATTATTCCATTGCCTATGTTACTATATATCTTTATTACAAATTAAAACAGAAAAAAAATGTTTTAGCTTCCCTATATGAGAAATTTCAGATTATGATGCCAAGCGTGCTGGTATCACTGACCTCCAAGCTCTTCATGACCTCTCTCTATTCATGTGACCCCTGTCCCCACACTGTGACTTTTCCCATGGATCCTTTATCCTGATCACATGATTTAACTCAGGACAACTCTTTAATTATCACACTCACATTACCTTTTTGCTTGCTAATAAGATTTGTTTTTCCTCTTTGTACCAAAAGCTTAAAATTCTGGTAAACGGCAGGTGCTCAGAGTATATTTATTTGTTGAATGCATGAGCAATGTACTGATAGACAGGCCTGGCAGATGCACAGGGCACAGGTTAGGATGCACAGATGAATTTTTGCTTAGTTGTGTGTGTTTTTTCCCTCAGAAATAGAAAACACAAAAGTATATTAATCCTTCCATCATGAGCATTTGACATGTGTCACATTCTGCATAGCTGAGAAAGCATGTTTAGGAAAATGAATTTATTGTCAAATAAAATTTCAGTTCTTGCACACTTGCTAGAGTTTAACTATAAGAGAAAAGACAATGAACCTGATTTCCTGGAAATGGATTCGTTTCTCAAGAGATGAATGAAAGGATGAGGCTGCTCCAGTGGGATTCTGAGGTCTGACAGTCCTACAGGCGAGCCTATGAAAGTTGTAGACATGTTTTCCTTCTTTCAACTCCAGCTTATAGTAGGTAAGGCAGCCAGAGACTTTGATCTCAGTGGAAGTGCTTTAAAGCATACTCCCTCAAAATCTAGCTCAACCTCTTCTCTTTGACCTTCTGAATTATTCAACCCTATTCTATTGGTATAAGGAAATTAAACTATTGGCAAATTTTCATAAAAAGAATAGATAAATAGATAAACAAAATTGTGATCTAGTATTGTTATCACCATACATTGAGATCAAACATAGGATGACTTAAAGGGAAGTAATGATTTCTTGAAAAGAAAATCAAAACAATCTATCAACCAACCAAACAAACAAACAAATAAAAATTATATCATCAAACCCCTTTACCAATGGGTAAAAACATCTGTTTGCCCATTCTGACAAATCCTTAGAAGTGCCCTTTGTAGTCTCCAGACAATCCCAGTTTGAACAGTAACTTGGTATCAACTTACTTATGATCTGTAAATACTTGTTCCTCAGGAAATTCAGACACCTCAAAATATAAGTAATGACAAAACATATTTCTTCATGTTGATTATGTTGGTTTTGTTTGTTGCTTTTCAGTATTTTCTGGGGGAAAAAAAAGTTGCCCTGAAATCTCAAGTAACAACCCAAGCTCTTCCCTATATATTTTATTGTGATTGCTATAGTTACCTTCAGCTGTCAACTGGACACAAACTTAGAGTCACCTCAGAAGACTGAAACTCAGCTGAACAATTGCCCAAATCAGATTTCCCTATGGCCAAGTCTGTGGGTGGTAGCATCCCTAGTCAAGTTAGCAGCTGAACATGAGCCTGGGAGCAAACCAGAGAAGAGTATTACCATTCCTACTTCGTGGTTTTGTGTTTCAAATTCCTATGCTGTTGGAGTCGCCTTCCCTCGACTCCTCTCAGTAATGGCTTGCGACCTAGGAGTTCTAAGGTGAAATAAACTCTTTCTTCCTGAGTTGTCTTTGGTCATGGTATTTATCACATCAACGAAACACAAAGTAGAGCAAAAGTGGTTTCTCCATAGGTAGCCTAGGCTGCCCTCAAATTCATTTTGCAGATCAGAAAATTGAAGCTTCGAGGGAAAACTTTCAGCAAACAACAGAACTGAAGTTTTAGCCAGGTCTGACATTGAGTTTGAACCACATCAGAGCCCTGTCTACAAGGCTGCCTTCCTCTAACAACGTATTTCATGTCTTATACAACACGTTTACTGCCTTACAGTGTAGAAGCCAGAAGTTAGACATAAACTTTCCTTGGGCTAAGAGGAAGATGGTGGCAAGGCTGGTTCCTCCTATACTCCTAGACCAAGAGAAGTGGAGTGTTACTGAGATGATCATGACCATATTATTTTCAGGAAGCTTTTAAGATTGTAGAAGTACTTGAAACTCTGGGATTCAGAATTTAAACCGTTAAATTCTCAGGGCTAATGCGCTGTTCTGTGAGAGCCTAAAAGATAAGAATCCTGAGAGTAATGCAGACCATGTGCAGAGAGATGCAAACAATGGGTACATGGCTTGTGAAGTTTCAAAGGAGGTTTGAGAGTCCCTCAAAGACTCTACTATGCTATCGGTGTCATATATTTGAATTAAGAATCTGTGGAAGTGAAACCATTTTTGCTTTAGTGAGACAATGGAAGTTGGTCAGCTAGGACTGAGAAGTCAGTTGTCATTAATAACAGACCAGTGTCATTATGGAAAATTCTTCTGGAAAGTATTTTCTTGGGGTCAGCATACAAAAGCTGTGGTCAAAGGAGCCAAGGTTGCATCTCAAGCGGCAGACAAACTTGGCAATACTTAAAAGTCTTCTACATAATGCTTGGGTTTTAAAGCATGAAAGATGCAAGATTGTGAGGTTCATAGAGAAGAGCTGAAGTCTGCCTCCCTGTGGCAGGGCTGCAGTTCCCAAGGAAAGACAAGGAGAGGCCATTGGTGAAGCTATAGGCTCAGTAGAAGTGGAGACCCCAAGGTATTAGAGATGCCAGAACTGTGGAATACCAGCCAAGAACAGCAGCAGGTATGGAGTAGAGCTGGCCTGAACCTCCAAGAAAAGCTGCGTTTTCTCACAGATGGCAGAACCAGAGAAATTGGACTGCCCAAACCCTTTGGAACCCAAAAAATCACGACTAAGTCCTATGTGTCAGATATTGAGCTATAGGAATTTGGAACTACACTGCTAGAGTTTGGTTTTGCTTCAGTGTGATTATTTTTATGCCTTGATGTTTCCTTTATGGAATGAAGAAAAAAAACATGTAACTTACTTCTGATTTTATAGGAGCACACAGTTGAGAGATTCTGAAGATTTAAAAAGGGTTTTTCGGTTTGGGGGTTTTGTTGTTGTTGCTGTTTATTTTTTTTTTAATTAAGTAAGTAAGTAAGTAATTTTTTGCTTGAGGATATAGTGATATTCACAATATAGAGAACTAAGCTGAGCATGGTAGCTTATACTTATAATCCCTGCGAGAAGTAATGTCAGGGTTCAGTGTTGGGGTTCAGCCCCAATCTATAGAAGGATTCCTTGAAGGGGGGGAGTGAGGAATTGAGAAATGCTAGGTAGAAATACAGATGAATAAAAAAGATAAAGACACATGATAGCTTCAAAAGGGCCCTGGGTCAATACCCAGCAGCCTCAAGTTTATTTCTAATGGGCTTTTTATACACTAGCAAGGGGAGAGGCAAAAGACCTCCCACTTTCAAGATCAAAGCACAATGTACAATCAAGTACAGATCCTTCAAAACACCTGGTAACCATGCCCCATGGCAAAACATCTTGTGATTAGGCTTTGAAGTATAAGACAGCTGGTAATCATGCCTTTGTACTGCATTATGCAGCCTTGGAGAGCAACATGAACTCTGACTCTCTGACCTTGAGTCAAGCCACAAGTTGGAATCTTTGTGGGCTCCCACAAAGGAAGCAGATTCAAAATCATCCTTGGATATGTAGTAAGATAGAGGGTAGCCTGGGATATGTGAGTAGTACAATCTCTAGGCAGGTATACCTCAGCTGTTTAGGAATGGTATCTGGACATGAGTATGAGAACTAGCCAATAAGCAGCCTTCTTTCTTCTTCTTCCATTGGTTTCTGTTTCAAACTCTAGCCTTGAGTTGAGCCTGTCTTGGCTTCCTTGCCAATTGACTGTAAAGTGTAAATTAAAATAATTCCCTTCCTCTCAAAGTTGGCTTTGGTCATGGTGTTTTTCATAGCAACAGGAAAATAAAAATTATGTGTCCTATGTGACATTAGAAAGAAGCTGATAATGGCATGTTTCCAGGAAGATATGGAAAATCAAATGTAAAACATTGACAGTAATCATAAATCAAATGGCATTGTCAGACCATAACTGGTCACAAAACACCTTGGAGATATATTCCTTTAGTTCTCTATATTTTATATTATTTTTAATTTTTCCATGGTAGTAGTCTCATGTATCCCAGGCTACTATGTAGCTAAGGATGACCTTGAATCTGCTTCCTTTGAGCAGGGATTACAGGCCTAAGCTTCCATGTCCATCATACTTTGCTGTATTGTGAATCCTTCCTCAAGATAGGAATATACAGCCCAGTCTTTTGAAGAATTTATTTTTCACTATGGAATGTTCTAGAATATGTCGCTATACTGTAAGTGGTATTTTGTATTAAGATATTTGAGTAGAAATAAAACAAGCACCCTGTCCCAGAAATACTTAAGAAAAATCATTCCAGACAAAAGTATTTCACATCTGTAACATCTCAAAGAGATATAGAAATGATAGAATAAAGGGTAGATTATTGAATCTACTCTGAAAAGAAATGAGAGGATATAGATATGATATAGATAAAAGGATAGATTATGGAATCTACTTTTAAAAGACAACTACTAGTTTTAAATACTTTACATTGGATTGGATTTTTATATATTGTATACAAATTATATATATTGAGATTGATATTGTTAGAAAATGCTGTACGTATATTTCTAATCTTGTTCAGGATATTGTACCTATACAGTTCATTTAACAATGTAATGCAATTTGCTAATCCTTGAATGTTACTATTACCAACTATTAGGATATAAAGAAATGAAAGCTAGTAGTTAGACATTACAATGGAACTTGCAGTCATATTAGGTATGTTTTCAAGGTCCAGCAGAGATATATTCGATAGACAGGTCATCTTCAAACCCTTCAGATATCTACATCTGAATCAACTAGTAAGATATCATCCATATAATGGTAAATTATAGATTGAGGAAGCTGTTCATAAATTATCTCCAATGCCGTTGTATAAAATATTGACACAAGGTGGGGCCATTTAATATCACTTATGTAAAAACTTGCCACTGATAACTTTTAGCAGGCTGGGGATTATTAAAAGTAGGCATTGTAAAGGCAAATTTTTCTCTATCTTGTTCTTGAAAAGGTATAGTTAAAAATCAGTCTTTTAAATCAATCAATATAATACACCATCCTTTAGGTAATAAATAAGGCAAGAAAATTCCAGGCTGTAAAGAGCCTATTGGCTGGAACACCTTATTACTAGCTCTTAAATCTATTACCATTCTCCATTTTCCAGTTTTTTTTAAATGAGAATTATAGGAGCATTCTAAGAGTGGTCGATTCTTCAATATGTTGAGTATGTAGCTGCTCCTGTGTAGCTGTTCTAGTGCCTATAATTTTTCTTGTCAAAGACCGTTGTTCCACCCACACAAGTTTGCCAGTTAGCTATTTTAAAGACAAGACTGTTGGTACCTTTGAAAGACCAACAGCTGTTGTGCTGTGCTGATGTGCACTGTTATTGATAATATTTTTTAATATTTCTCTCAGAAGCATTCTTTTTTATGGTTTGTTTCTAAGATTGGAGGAATGTTAATCTGTGTTTTCCATTGCTACAATAAATCAAATTTCCATAAATTCATTACTGTGTTAGCCATATATGGCTTTAATTTTCCTGTCTCTCCTTCTGGCCCTATACACTCAATGTACCTTGGACTTTGTTTTACCTGAGATAAAGTTCTAATCCCTAGAAGCTGAATATTTACTTCCTGAAGAGGCCAATGTGGATGTCAATATTTTTGTGAAATTAGTGTTACATCTGTGCCTATGTCAACTAAACCCTGAATTTCAATGGCATTTAGTCATAATTTTACCTTGGTCTTTGATCATGTATAGAATTTTGCCAAAATACTTGTCTTATGGTCTCTCCTGAATTTTTTGTTTTATCTACTGAAGCTGTTCAGTCCTTGATCACATCCAGAGCAACATGGTTTTTAACAAGCACTAAATCTTTTAATTACTCTGTGTATGAGTTTCTCCAATGCTGACAAGGATTGATTGAACCAAATTTGATATTAGGGCCTGCAGGAGGACCCCTAAGTCATTTTCTGATGCCAAAGGATTACCTTGCCTGCCCCTTGTTGAACTGCATTCATTAGTCCATTGCTGTCCTTTGCCAAACTTTCTACATACTCCAGAATGTGGGGGCCTTCTATTTGGATTATCCCTAGAAAAAACATTGTTTATAGAAATGCCTTTCTTACAATCCCATTTCAGATGATCTTGCTTACCACAATTAAAACATCTGACATTTTTTAATTAAAAATTTTTCTTAAAATTTTTAGAAATCACTTCTCCTATCAAAATATCATCATAAGTATGAGATCCAATATCAGCTGTACTTCTAATACATTCATCTATTGCTTCTGATCTTGACTTTAAAGGCCTAATCACCATTTTGCATTCTGAATTAGTATTTTTCAATTTTTTTTTTTGATTTTTCAAGACAGGGTTTCTCTGTGTAGGTTTGTGCCTTTCCTGGATCTCACTCTGTAGACCAGGCTGGCCTCAAACTCACAGAGATCTGCCAGGCTCTGCCTCCCGAGTGCTGGGATTAAAGGCGTGCGCCACCACCGCCCGGCTGAATTAGTATTTTTCAAAAGCCAAAGCTTCAATTAATACTTGTCTCACTTCTGGATTTGATAATATTCTATTTACAGCTAAGGTCAATCCTAGCAAAAGTTTAGTGGTGAATTCTTTTGTGCCTTGTATAATTCTAGTAAATGACTCAGACCTCTTTCCTGATTCTTTAACTCAATCCAAAGCTGTTATACAACATAGCACCAAGGCATGATCATCAGATCCAAACTATCTTTGCAAATCTGCATACTAGCCTTCACCTAACAGCTGATTTAAGAAATATTAATGCTTCTATTCCTATTTCTTGTTCTATGGCTCTAGCTACTTCTTTCCCCCATGTTCTCAATTATAACTCAGGACCAGCTTCCAATATTGCTATAGTTATATCTTTCAAGTTTGGTGGTGTAATTCTGTTCTGAGATTCCCATGAATTTAACATCTGCTTCACACAGGGTGAATGCATATCATATGAAATGACTGCTGCCTTAAATCTCCTCAAATCTAACATTTCTACAGGATTTCAGTTAACTTTTGCATTGCCTTGAGTGTCCCTGTCACCTGGTAGTTGTTCTTGTATGGTAACTAGATAAACTAATGTTGGTTTTCTAATAGTCTTTGGGTGCTTCTCTTCAATTCCACTGTACAATGTTTTGGGGGTTTTGCTCTAAATTTGTCTGTGTGTGTGCGAATATTTTTCTTAGTTTCATTAATATGTCTTTCTAGGCTTATATCTTATCAATAGTAAATATTTCTAAGGCTTATAGCTTATAAGGCAATTTTTCATATTTGGCAAAGTTATCACATCACTTGTCTAAGAATAAAATATGAATTACCAAACAGATCATAATTATAAATGACACTGTGTCAGTCCCAGCTAAGTTGGTTCTCCCTTTATTTATTTTTTTCCATTTTCAAGTCATCCATTGTAGAACTACACAGAGTCCTAACTCCCTGCAGTAGAATAATATTCCCATTCTTGTTTGTTTGCTTGTTTGATTGTTTGTTTTTCAAGACAGGGTTTCTCTGATTAGCTTTGTGCCTTTCCTGGAACTCCCTCTGTAGACCAGGTTGGCCTTGAACTCACAGAGATCCACCTGCCTCTGCCTCCCGAGTGCTGGGATTAAAGGCGTGCGCCGCCGCCGCCGCCGCCGCCGCCGCCGCCGCCGCCGCCGCCACTGCCACCACCACCACCACCACCACCCGGCTAATATTCCCCATTCTTAACATGGGAAAGATATTTTTAAATAAAATCTAATTCCCTCCTTAAGAACTCCTAGGGGTTTTACCAGATCTACTGACTTTTCAGTTTGTCTACAGCAGCAAAGGTTGAGGTTGGAGCTGTGCAGAGGTAGCCAGCTGCAGCAGTGGTGCTGAGCTGTGCAGGGGTAGAGGGGTGGCAAGATGCCCAGGCAGCCAGGCTAGTGCTGTGTGGCCGGGTGGCTGCTGTGCTGCACAGCCAGAGTGAGGTTAGCTACAGCTGCTTGCATACAGCCGGGGGCTGAAGGATTGGGCTGTATGTATAGGCCTGGGGAGTGGACTCAGGGAAAGCCCATGACCCATGGGGAAGGGAGAGCGAGTTGCCTGAGAGGTGGACAAAGGGGGACAGGTAAGAGAAACCCACATGGCATGGGGCAAGGGCACAAGGAATTCCTGATTGACAGAGTTGGTGGTAGGCAGATGGCACTCCTGCAACTGCAGAGCCAGCCACTTCAGGAGCGGCCTTGTGATCTCATCCCCATGTTGGAAGCCAGATGACACATTTGTCTAAATTGTTCTATTATTAATAAAAACTCAGGAGTCAGATATTGGGATAAATACCTGATAGATCAAGAAAGTGGCAGAGGAACAGTTGACCATCTCTCCACCATTCAAAGCTCAAAAAGGCTTGTACATACTCCTAAGCCCCTTCCTATACCATTCTATCATGTCCTGGGTATTCCAACATCTCTATGGTTAATACCAGTTGGCTAGTCCCTCACTCTGACCCTTGACTCAAGGTCAGCTTTATTAACAGTCTCGGATTGTTACAGTGTGACCAAATATCCTGCAACAATTGTGTTTTCTCACAACAGAGAAGTAACTGATACAACTGCTGGCTTTGCCCAGGTTTTATCTTTCATCATTTGTTTCTCCACCCAATTCCTTCCTTAACCAAGTCTCTATCCTCTCCTGAGGTAGTTAATTTTCTTTCTTTCTTTTTTTCTTCTTCCTCTTTTTTTTTTTTTTTTTGGTTTTTCCAGACAGGGTTTCTCTGTGTAGTTTTGGTGCCTGTCCTGGATCTTGCTCTGCAGACCAGGCTGGCCTCGAACTCACAGAGACCTGCCTGGCTCTGTCTCCCGAGTGCTGGGTTTAAAGGTGTGCACCACCACCACTGCCCAGTGAGGTAGTTAATTTTCAATGAAGTTCATGATGCATTTATAAAAACTGATGTGATTACATTTTCAGTAACACTTACCTATATTGTTTAATGGAAATTTGGAGGTAAGACAATTACAAAAACTTTTCAATTATCATAACAAATGCTTGAGATAATTATACAGGGAAAAACCATTATTTATTTTTTCCTCATATCTCTGGAAGTTTCCACCTATGATCTGTTTGCTCATTGAACCTGTGATGCATCATGGTAGAAAGCACAAAGTAAAGTAAAACTATTCACTTCCTAACAGGGGGCTAAAGAGAGAGGAGGGCTGTCTGGGTTACACACTCCATCTAGATGCCTCTACTAACATCTTGATATTGATGTTTTTCCTCCTTACTTGGTTTCTTTCTTTATTCATTTACTTGTTTTACTCTCTAAGTCTGATGATAAATATGAACATATCATGAGATGCTAAATAAATTCCAGGTATAAAATTTTATTCTTGGTTTAGTCATCTTTAAACAGAGATATAATGTAATTTTAAATTATAAGAAAGTGAAATCTTGCCGGGCGGTGGTGGCGCACGCCTTTAATCCCAGCACTCGGGAGGCAGAGCCAGGCGGATCTCTGTGAGTTTGAGGCCAGCCTGGGCTACCAAGTGAGTTCCAGGAAAGGCGCAAAGCTACACAGAGAAACCCTGTCTCGAAAAACCAAAAAAAAAAAAAAAAAAAAGAAAAGAAAATGGGCTACATGGAAATGCACAAAAAGTTCGGGTTATGTATATTATTGTGTTGTCTTAAGGATTTTTGATAGCTATGAGACATTTGATTATAAAAGCTGCCAGATTAAACCAACCTATGTATTTTAAAAATATCTTGACTCCAAAATTTAAGTCAAAAGGTATGCTACTTTGGGGGACAGGTTGTGTTTTTGTTTCCACCGTAAATGAGAGGCTATGGATTCATTCTGGGTTAAGGAAAACCAGGTTTGATCAAGGAAAAACCCCTGAAAATCCTAACTACAGAATGAGAAAATAAACCTAAAGTAACTACAAAACATGTAATGTATTTTTTACCTGCTCAGACATAAATGAATTCATTCTGGGTTAAGGAAAACCAGGATTGATCAAGGAAGACCCCCTGAAAATCCTAACTACAGAATGAGAAAATAAACCTAAAGTAACTACAAAACATGTGATGTATTTTTCCCCTGCTCAGACATAAAACAAAAAGTTATCTTTGACTGGCTAGTGTACAATGCACAGTTTATATTTGTATTAATACAGATATGTATATTACCTTTAAAAATTTATATATTTTCAGAAAGGAGATCAGACACCAATAAAAATGGCCCAAGTGATCCAACATCCAAGACAACTTCAAGGTTGTTGACTAAGATGATCCAGCCTCACAGAATACTCCAGCCAAGACTTAGCAATTATCCCAACTTTCTCAGGGTCCCTCAAATACTACCAGTGCCCCCCAATCAACAGGAATAGTCTAGAAAACTATGCCCATATTACCAAATATTATCATAATATTGGTTATAAATGTCTGTTTTCATTTACAGGGTGGTTATAAATTATTAATGGTCATAGTCAATCTCTTTCTAAAGAAGAAAGGGGGATATGATATAGAAATGATGGTAAAAAGGGTAGATTATTAAATCTACTTTAATCCCCAAAAAAACAACTGTTAATCTCAAAATATTTTACATTGGTATAGATTTTAGTTAATTGATATAAATTTAAAGTCAATTCTGTTATACTGTGTGTATATTTCTACTCTTGTTTAAGATTTTATGTTTATGTAACTCATTTAAAAATGTAGTGTATAATTAAAAATTACAGATTAATAGTCATCCCTAATAGTCAAACTTATAGCCATATTAGTTAGGTTTTCCAGGTATATGAAGATACATTTCAATTAGATAGATAATCTTCAAATACTTCAAAGACCTGAAGACTATGACATTTAAAATGTTTTAAGAACTTAGATTTCTCTCAACAGTGAGACACATCCACTCATGGCAGCACCAATTACTTCAAAGAGGATGATGGGCATTGAAGAAACTTCTTATGGAGTTTGCTTTCAATGTGGCAAGGCTAGCCATTTGGGCAAGAAACTGTTCTTGCCTGGACTGCTTAACAGTGTGCTGTATAAACTGGATATGCAAGACTCACAGGAAAGTGACTGTTAAACTTTGTCAAATCAAGGTGGAATGGTCCTTCAGATTCCTCCTTCACAGAAGAAACTGCCAGACATTCTGCAGGACACAGAGGAAAGTGACTGATGAACTTTGCCAATATAGCCAGAACAGTCCTTCAAAGTTCCTGCTTCACTAAAAAGTTTGCCAGATACTCTAGACCTACAGGCTGAAGATGGATGCCCCAACATTACAAAAGAACTTTGGGTGACTGTACAGGCAGCCAGATGTCTCTGTCATTTCTAGAGTTTTGGAAGTTGCTTGCAATGCACTTCTTGTTTACTCAGGCAATATTATATCCTTCTGGGGTCTTTGATGGAATTGAAGACTAAATAGTTGTAATTTTCCTTAGTTATGATAAAAAGTAAATTAGATATAAAACTTTAGACTCACCAAGATAAGATAGATAATTGAATGCTTTCTCTAATTTTGTCAAATACAAATAGACTAGATATTGTAACTGTAATTCTTGTTTGATAACTGTTTTGTTATATGTATTTTTACTATGTTAAAGTTAAAACCTTCCTTTTTGATTAGACAGAAAGGTAGAAATGCTGTGGGATGTCCTTCTGTACACTGTGAATATGTTTTGCTCTCATTGGTTGATAATAAAGCTGTTTGGCCAATAGCAAGGTAGAATAAGGTTAGGCAGTACAATCAAACTGAAGGGGGAGATGAAGAAGGGCAGAGTTGGGACAGATGCTGTGAGCTGCCCAAGAAGCAAGATAGGAAAGAACCAGTAATCACCAGCCATGTGGCAACACATAATGGTAAAATGGTGGAATGAAATTCACCACAAAACAAGGTCCAATTTGTTCCATGTCTTGGAATTTTATTTTAACAAATATTGATGGAAATAAGTATATTTTTTTAAAAGTGCTCTAATGTGATGTTGTATCATGAAGTTGTCTTATATTCAAGAGTTTCCCTTTGGTTCTCAAAAAAACTAAATAACAAAGCTTAAACACGTGAAAAAATGGACACATCACACTGTCCAGTTTTCATCATGCTTTACTTGGAAATCTTAGGACAGAATTTCAAGATGATTTGAAGTTTTTAGAAGATAGTTTTACCAGACATAAAAATTAACGTAAGTCTTTGACATTCCTGATGACCTTTTTTTTTACCTCTATTTCTATTTTAACTTAGCACAGTGAGTCCAGAAAACATGGATAAACTTCTCCTTTCATACAACATTCTCAGGGTCAGATTTCTGGATTTTTTTTAAAGGAAAATGAGGAATCCATTTTACATTCAGTCTGCTTTAAAGAGTCATGAGAATCTCTTTCTCTAGTCTTTCTCCCCATTAATATTGATATCAGTAGAAGACAGGAAAGTATTTATAGTTGAGTCATAAATGATATATTCAATACTCAACTGTATCTTATCTATACTTTTTAGAATTTATATAAAATTTAGTATTTCTTATGCACTTCCCCTTACTTTTTCCTAAGCATTTTTCTTCCTTATGTTTCAATATACAGCAACATCGTGATTCATAAGATTGATATCTAATTTATTTTTTTTAAGTTTTTATTGATTCTTTGTGAATTTCACATCATGCACTCCAATCCCACTCATTTTCTCATCCCTCTAATCCACCCTCTACTCTTACAACCCCCCCTAAAGAAAACAAACAAACAAAAATCTGACCATGGAAGCTGTGGTGTGTCAAGTTGTATGACAGAGTATAGTCTTCTGCCCAAATAGCTTTACTTGCAAATGTTCAGTGTAATGAGTCAT
>CABHPP010137328.1:0-11091 GCA_902168425.1 Peromyscus attwateri
TTTTAAAGTATTTATTTCTGGTTAGTGAAAATTTGTGAGGAATGTCCAAATTAACATTTGATAAAAATAATGCTTGTAGATTCAGTTATCAGGTAGGGAATTGGATAAAATATCTTTTAAGTCCTTTTTAAAGTCAATAATTTTCATATTAGTGACCAAATTAGTGGAAAAGGAATTTTATTCATGTCTGGAACTCAAACTAGGAAACACATTTGCACTACTATTTATAAGGCTGGTTCTGCCCACTGACCATTGAACAAATACAAAATTTCCATTTTAAAGATGGAGAAATTTTGTTATTGTTTGTCAAAACTCCATTTGAGGGTAGAGCTATAGCTCAGGGATAGAATGATTGCCTACCATGTACATTACCCTTGTTTCAATTCCAAGCAAACAAAAATATATCTTTTTCAACTTGATTATTCCTACCTGTTTCTTCAAAGTGTAAATTGAATATGTGAATCACATCACAATTTTCTTGAGTTTCAAGTTTGTGGATG
Source organism: Peromyscus attwateri (assembly GCA_902168425.1). Lineage (NCBI taxonomy): Eukaryota > Metazoa > Chordata > Mammalia > Rodentia > Cricetidae > Peromyscus > Peromyscus attwateri. The sequence goes on from CABHPP010137328.1 coordinate 501, forward strand.
AATATAAAGTTGTTCAGAAAGTTACAAAGTATCACCAAAATTGGGGATTATTATTTTCTTACACTTGGTGGCAAAATTACAATTTGATCCCTGATAGTATTTAAAGGGCAATTTCTCCAAGGTTGGAAAAGGAAGATTGTTTGAAGAGTGACTCCTTCTGTAGTCTCTAACCTTTAAATTTGTCTCTATGGGCCACCAAGATGGTTCCTCAGGTAAAGGGGCTTGTCACCAACTCTGATAACATGAATTCAATCCCTAGACCAAACGTAAAGGTAGAAGGTGGGAACTAATTCCCAAAAGTTTTCTTTTGACCTCTTCTACACATGCTCCATAGCATATGTGCTCCCATCACAAATAATAATAATAATAATAATAATAATAATAATAATAATATCCTCTAAAGTCTCCTACTTCCCCCCAGGAACAATGGAAGGAGAAGTTGGATGGCTATGGTGGAAGGCTGTGAGTAGCTTGGGGTATGAGAGGAATCAAGACCTACATGAAAGATTGGAGGAAGAAGAGTAAGTAAAGCAGAAAAACCAGTGCCATAACATATAAAGGCCAGGGTGACACACATAGGACCATGTGCAAATGTTTCTAATACTTTCTAAAAGAAAACTTTTAGAAGTGGGTTATTCATTTTAAACATCAGTGTTTAGGAAGCCCTACTTCCGTGTAAAGAACATAAAAAGCATGTAAAAAGCATAGGCTTGGGGGCTTTCAAGGAGTACAAAAGTCTCTTTCTTTGGCACAGGTATGATGGGTGGGGAGCTTTGTCTCTGCAAATGGGTTGGCTAAAGAACCAGAATGATGGGAAAGGGAATTGGATCCCTGGAATGAATTCCAGGGCTGGCAAGAACAGATGATATCCTTCCCATACTCCCAACTGTTTCTAGGAAACAAGCATTGTTTACCTTTGGAGAGCAGGAAAAAAAATGACATTTCTTTAACCGGGAAGGAAAAAAAAAAGAAGATAATCTCTGTCTGATCATCTCTAGGCTTAGGCTTGTTTATTTATCAGCTGCTAGGAATCAGCTGTTTTCTGAAGCCAAGTCCCAGTTCACAGGCCTATGTAATAGGGGCATGTATCATTATTTAACAGGAGATTAGCACCACTGTGCTGGTGACACCTCTGTATCCTTGGGAGAAGCCCTTCTATGTTACCTCTCTCTGCTTTTTCTTCTTGTCTCTGCTTAACTTTACTCCCTTCTGATTTTGCCTCCTCTTCATTTTCTTTGTCTTTTCTTACCCCTTTTCCTGGCTCCCTTTTGTAATCCCTCCAACATTCCTTCTCTTTTCTGTCTTCTTCATATCTGTATGGTTCTTTTAATTGTTAGCATCCCTGGTTGGCTCAGACTCTAGGCAGTTGTGCATCTAGGAGACTTTTCCACTCTGGGCTTAGAGAAAAGATAGATATAAAACCAATATTAGCTCATCTCCTTGGTCTCCTGGCCGCAGAAGGATTGTTCACCAGGATTCTGTTTTGCCTCACTTCAATATAATATAAAATGACTCCAACCAAAGAACTTCCATATTTTCCCTTGAGAACAATCATTCTACTATTTAATACAATTTCCTTTCCATATTTCCTATTCTGTGGTTTAATATTTCCTTTGCTTGAGTTCAACTCATTACTCCTGGTAAGATTATCTGGGGCTCCTCTAAGTCTTTCTACTCTCTCTCTAGTGTTTATTGCCTAAATGTACTAATCGATGTCTTGTAGAATAACAACATGGACCTTTAAAAGTTTGGTTCTGTGACTACTTCTCCTAAAAGTAGTAACTATTAGGGCTTTTAAAATATAAAATCCCAGGCCTAAAGGGATTTAACAACTTGCAGGATCACAAAGTTAGAAAGCAATGAGCCTGAGATGCCAAACTAGATGTACTTTATGCCAAAATCCATGGTCTTTCAGTAATATCAAAACAGGGTTCAGCATAGCATGTGAAAGACTTCACAAGACCGTTTCTCTAATTACTTGATTGATCCCTGGGTCTGGTTCAAAGATCACATGATGAAATGGGTTTTAGACTACATAAGAGGCAGCATGGTGTATTAGAAGAATTCTTGGGATGTATTTACACTCACCAAACTATTCTGGGCATTTTAGGTATAATAACTCATTTTGTTACCTGCAGCTCACAAATTGAGACACAGAAGCAAGTGATATTAAGTGTTATAGTACACAAAGTCACTCAATGCTAAGCTATAGGATAACGTGTGTGTGAACAGTCTTACACTAGAGTTCACGGTCTCAACCTCAGTGTTAGTCCTTAACAGATATCCTCTGTAACCTTGACCATATTTCTTTTCCACTCTTTACTTTGTCTCCACATAAAATGAGTAAGTTAGACTGGTACAGAAACCTGTAAGCTGTGTTTTGCTGAGTCCTGCTGTTTCCCAGAGATATCTTGGAAGGGGACAGTGTAAATCAAGGAGTAGTTAACGGAAAGAGAAAGCAATTACCAATGCTTTCACTTTCCTAACTTGTTTTCAAGCCAGACCAGCTCTGCTTCTTATCTGTTTTACATATCAGAGTTCCTCTACTTCACAAATATTTAAATAATAAAGCAAATCAGTAGCAGAAAGTCTTGGAGAATGGCAATTCCCTTTATAGGATTATTATTACAGGATGGTAGGATTCACCTGTATTAAGCATTAGTCCATAGGTCACTCACTAGAGTTTTTTTATTGTAGAGAATTTTAAGTTTGCTCCACAATACTGAAACATTTGTATGGGTTTCCACATGAACACCTTTGTATACTTTGCATTTTCCTTATCTCTTTGTCATAAGGACATCAACTCTAATATTTTGACCTGATTTTAGCACTGTTTTCAATCTTTACCTCTATAATCAATTTTCCCCCAAACACTGGACATTCTTTTGACTCTTATGGCCATAATATATTTTTCAGTGAAGTAAGCTGCAACATTTACTGGCCAGGGACCAAAAAAAATTTGTTGCTCTCATACACTCCAGCTTATTCTTAAGCTAATATTTTGATTATATTCAGATATTTCTGAGTACTGAGGATGTGTTAAGTGTAGTTCAAAGATATAGCTGTATGGGAACATAGGATACTAAAAGAAATAATGGGAGTGGAAGGAACAGGAAAATTTCCATATCAGTTGTTATATCTTGAATTAATTATACCTAAGACCCCATATTTTACCTTTATTTCCTCATGACTCATGAGATTAGAAGGTCCTCATATGTGCTGAAAGACTGGATTCTTCTCCATTTGGGAAAAAAATTAAGCCTAGAAAAATAGTGATCTGACATCTTAGTAACATATCCATGAATTATAGACCATGTTTGGAGTAACTCCCATTAGCCATAGTTAAATTCCAAATCTCATGGAACCTAATAGAAGAAAAAGAATTGAAAACTGTGGCCATTATTTCAATGACAATAAAGTAGCTTCGCATAGTACATTTATTGGCTATATGTATTTTAACTACCAGCATAATATGTTCCACATCAGATAACTCCTTTGAAAATTACTTCATAATAAATTAATGAGTGACTTTCTCTGGATTACTAATGTCTGCCTGGTACAATCATTTTGGATTACCTACCATGACATGCTCAATATAACAAAACCTTATCATAAAGCCAGAGACAACATGTGGCAGGAAACTTTAATATTGTATGTATAGATAAAGGATATGGAAAATGACTACATAGTAGTCACTTTGAGGACCTTTCTAGTCACATTCTTATACTTTTAAATCCACTGTATCATCGGACCATTTCATAAAAAATGTAGCCATGCCTTCATGAGGCCTTTTCTCTTTCTGGTTCTGTAAAAAGAATACTTTGTCTTGTCAAGTGAAGAAGAAATAGGTGTCAATGGCCCTTTCTAGTTTAATTTTCCTAGAGAAATGATATTTTTATACTCACTCATAGAAAAACTGATCGATCATCTCCTTTTTTAACCTGTTGTTTCTTTCAAAAGTAGCTGGCTATCAGTACTCCTTTTGAAGTTCAAGAAAGCCTTCTAGAATAAAGTGGACAGTAGAGCACTGAATTAGAGTGTGAATCAGGGGAGCTACAACAGACTGAGAAGTCAGCCTTCTGAAAACATGATTATTTTCTAATGCCTAAATTTCCCTCATCTGCTGTCTGCCACTTTAACTTTATTTTTAGTATTTTTTCTTTTCACAATTATAATGTTTCATAGTTGTTAAAGTGAACAAGAAACAGTGATTATTTTTGTGTCCAAGATTGGCCTGAGTGGAATGGAATAGCACTTTCCTTTGATGTGACTTCAAAAAAGCATACAAGAGAAATTATTACAAGCTATATCCTGCCATTTAGAGACCTTTTTCCTAGAATTAATTTCTACTCCTACTCTGGAAATTTTTTTATATAATTAGAGGGGTTATTTGCTTGGCAAACTCATCAAAAGACTGCTACTGGACCCCAAAGGATTAAACTGTTTCTACTTCCACAGATAGATATGACTCTATATTGCGTTTTGAGTGATATACCCTTCGGCCAATGAAAATGGAAAAAAAATGACAACAAACTAAGTTTTTCTCTTGGGTTTATAGTAATAGTTGATATCATTAAACATAAAGAAGTGCATTGCTATTCTCTAAAGTTCTGCCTATGAAAATGAGAAAAATCCAGAGAAAGTATAATTTTGTGAATTACTATAAGCCAAAAATTTTGGCTGGGGAACATTAGGGCATAATAACTTGGAAGACATGTACATTTTATTCCCCAGCCCCACAATGCTTATAATGCACATGAGTCCTCACATATATTAACAGACTAAGTTTAGATTGGCTAACATTTATTACTGCTAAGAATGAGTTAGTTTTATTGACACACGATACACAATAACACCTGGCATCATTTTGTCCCACAAGCATTTTACTTTTGAAAATTTTGTCTTCTACTGACCTTTCTTTGGGCTGGTATGCTGGGTAGTTTTATTTCAACTAAATACAAGCTGGAATTGTGTGATAGAAGGGATCCTCAATTGAGAAAATGCCTCCATAAGATCAGGCTGTAGACAGGCCTGAAGAACATTTTCTTAATTAGCGATTGATGGGGGAGGGCCCAGTCCATGGCAGGTGGTGCCATCCTTGGGATGGTGGTCCTGGATTCTATAAGAAAGCAGGCTGAGCAAGTCATGGGGAGCAAGTCAGTAAGCAGCACTCTTGCATGGTCTCTGCATCAGCTCCTGCCTCCAGGTTCCCACTTAGTTTGAGTTCCCTTAGTGGACTGTGACTCAGGATATTAAGTCAAATAAACCCCTTTCTCCCAAGTTTCTTTTGATCATGGCATTCATCACAGCCATAGTAACCTTAACTAAGACAGAAATTGGTATCAGGATAGTGGAGTGTTGCTGTGACAGATCTGACCATGTTGTTTTGGGGAGGATTGTGGAAGGACTTTGGAATTTTGGGCTAGAAAAGCCATTGAGTGTTGAAAGTTTGGTGAGCTGTTCTGTGGGAGCTTGGAAAATAAGAGTATTGAAGATGACGGAAGCCTGGCTTGTGAAGTTTCAAAGGGAAATTTGAGAGTCATTTAAAAACTGTATTGGGGCCGTTGCATATTTTGAGTTAAGAATCTGTGGTTCAGGTCAGGTGGGGCTGAAGACCTGGCTGTGATTAACAAGATACAGAACCACTAAAGTGGAACCTTCACTTTGCTGGGAAAGTTCGTGCTGGTCAGTTGGAACTGAGAAATGTGCAGTGATTAAGAAGAGACCAGCTCAAAGGTGAAATCTTCTGGGAAGTGTTTCCTCAAGGTTAGCACACACAGGCAGGTGTGTTCCAAAGGTGGCCGAGGTTGTACCTCATGCTGGCTGCTGAACTTGGTAGTCTAAAAATCACTCAGGTGGTACTGGCTCTGAATGCATGAAAGGGCAACAGAAAACAGCTCAGTCTTGGCACTGTGTGGCAAGGTTGGAGTCCCTGAAGAGAGACCGGGAAGAGGCTATTGGTGAAAATGCAGCCCAGTTGTAGAGTGAGACCCCTGTATTATGACGATGCCAGTACCGTTAGGATAACTTCCAAGAACAGCAGTATCACTGGAATGGAGCCGGCCTGAGCTTTGGAGACAATCTTTGTTGGCTGCAGTGGGTGGAGCCAGAGAAGTGGCCCAGGCCCTTTAGAGGAGCCCAGATCATGAGTGGATTCAAGACATTGGGCACTGAGTTATTTACAAGTTGGCATTGGTTTTGCCTTTTTCAGATTGTGACTGTGCCTTGGTTCTTCCCCCTTAGAGAAAGAAAGTATCTAACTTATTTTGTACTTTACAGGAGCCACAGTTGAGAGATTTTGAACTTTTAAAGAGAGTTTGGATTTCTAAAGAGTTGAATTTTTAAAGTGTTTCAATTTGTAAGGACTGTGGGACTTTTAAAGTTATTTATGTTTTATATTGTGATGTTTTTACTAAAAAGACATCTTGGGGATAAATGAAAAAGGAAAGATTCTAACTTAAAAGTGATGTGTTTGTGTGTCAAATAGACAAGGGGTCAGTTGTGCTGGCTCATTTTATATCAACTTAACACAAACTAGAGTCATCCAAAAGGAACAAGCATCAATTGAGAAAATGCCTCTGTAAGATCAGGCTGTAGACAAGCCTGTAGTGATTGATGTGGGAAAGGCCCAGCCCATTGTGGGTGGTGCCATCCATGGGCTGGTGGTTCTGTGTGCTATAAGAAAGCAGGCTGAACGAGCCATGGGTAGCAAGCCAGTAAGCAGCACCCCTCCATGGCTTCTGCATCAGCTCCTGCCTCCAGGTTCCCACCCAGTTTGAGTTACTACCTTGGCTTTCCTCAATGGACTGGTGACTTGGGATATGTAAGTCAAACCCTTTTCTCCCCAAGTTTCTTTTGGTCATGGTGTTTCATCACAGCAATAGTAACCCTAACTAAGACAGCTGGGTACATAGGCAAATGGCCAGATTTGAAAAAAAATGAGAATAATGCCACATTAAATATTACACCAAGACATAGTCATCAGAGGAATATTAACTCCCTAAACAGGCAAAAGACCTGAGCAATTAGAACTTAAGATATGTTGTCTTGTTTACTTTGTGTAATTTAGGATTTTGAAATTTAGGATATTTATTCATGATCACATGCCTAGTCTTTGACAACCTCTTTGCTATAGCCTTAATGTTCACTGTTGTATTTTTCACATTTATACCAAAATATGTCCAAATGTGCTGACCATATAAACTTGGAATGTTAGAGATTTATTATGAACATTCCAGGCTTACATTTTTCTAAGAGCCTGTTCTGTTTCTTATCAGCATTTCAGAAAAACCCACACATGCATGCCTACATCTTCTCCAAACTAAAACAAAACAAATAATCAGGCATTAAGGAAGCAGGCCAATGCATTTCGTTTTGATTGTTGTCCCCATGGATATTGATCAAATCAACACAGCTGTGACAGTGTCCTAATGGAAAGAACAAGGGATTTGGAGAAAACATCTTTGAATGTTGTAGGCTATATTTGGCTGAGTGACTTTTGGAAAACTTACTTAACAGATTTGAGCTTTATTTGCTCAAACCATAAAATAACAAAATAAAACAGATTTCATAGAGCTCTTGGGAGGATTTGAAAGGAGATAAGCTGTAGAAATGGTATGTCATTTGCCAGCAGTTGTTCTACAGCATGGATGTACTTCGAAGACAGTAAACAGATAGTAGAATTGTGCCCATTAAGGGATGGGGCAAGGGGGAAAGTGGAATTGTTCAACAAAAGACTTTTTATGTTTGGTTTTGTACTACTGGCCATTGAACATAGGGACTTCTACATACTGAGCAAGTGTTACTCACTGAGCTGTTCTCAGTCCAAGAATTGTTCAATGGGAACAGAGTTTCAGTTTCAAAAGTGGTACGGTGTGCACCTAGTTAGTGCTGTTAGATGATAAACTTAAAATAGTTAATGATAAATTTGATGCTACATGTTTTTTATAATTTTTTGAAATTATAATTATTACATCATTTCCCCATTCCCTTCCCTCCCTCATATTTCCCCTTGCTCTTGGTCAAATTCATGCCCCCCCTTTCTTTAGTTGTTGTTACATATATGTGTATTTATATATACATAAATACAACCCACTCAGTCTGTATAATGTTACCCGTATGCATATGATCTCAGGCCTGGCCATTTGGTATTGGATAACCAGTTGGAGATTGTTCCCTGGGGAAGACAATTTCTCCTGGTTGCATCATTCCCCAGTTGCCAGTTGTTTGTAGAGGGTTGAGGCGAGAGCTTTCTTCCTTCCTCATTAGCAGGTCCATTGGTGGTGTCATTGTTCTGGTATTGTTTAGGCAGCCATGCTGACGCTTCATGGATGTAGCCTTTTTGGCATTTCTAGGAGACAAAATCTCACACTAGACTTCCTGTTTCTCTGGCTCAAACAATCTCTCTTACTCCTCTTCCTCAATGATCCCTGAGCCTTCAGCGCAATAATTGTGCTGTAGACATATCATTTCGGACTGGGAACCACATGATATCTTGTTCTCTGTACTTTTATCGTTGTGGTTTTCAGTAATGGTACCAAAGATGAGGGGTGAGAACTATCCTTATCTATGGGTGTAAGGATAAATATTTAGAGTGTAGTTAGAGATTATGTTGGTTTAGTAGAGTGGTGATTGTAGGTTCTCCTCCAATATCTTCATGACTTCACTAGCCCTGGGTAGCTGGCTAGGTGACCAATACCAGGCATGATTTCTCCCTTGTTGACTAAGCCTTAAGACCAATTAGAGAGCAGTTGATTAATACCAAGGTATCCATGCCACTATTGCACCCTTAGGCTTCTCATGTCATGATGGTCATTGTTGTGGTTCATAGCTGGATAGAGATATTGGTTGCTGCCCTCTTGGAAACTGGCATGGTACCTTTTGGTACACAGGGAGGAGGCCTTCAGGTCAGATCCAGCTTAGGTCCTCTGGATTCTGTGCCTGAAGTACATGGTTTCTTCAGCTATAGGGACTTAAATTCGACCTCTGGGAGAGAATAAAGGGCAACGGCCTATAATGTTTTGGAAGTCTCTTGCACAAACCTGACCAACAACTCGTAAGCAGTATTCTCATGCCTGGTGTTGGGGTTTTCGTTAGTCTATGGCTCTTGGGATGAGCATTGTCAGCCCAGGTGGGAATATTTAATTTAAACTGTGTATGTATACATAGACTTACATGTATTGTATATCATTTTAGGTAGGTTATATTATTATCCCTTATAACTTTTTTAGATACCCTTACTGTTACTTTATTCACCTCCCTCCCCTTTTTCTAAACTTATCTTCCTCCCCGCTCCTTTATTAAAGACCCTTCTCTGTTTTTCTCTATTTTCCCTTCATATTTCTTGTCCCAACCCATGGCCCCCTTTTACTTTCCCAATGCCAGCAATTGCTCCAGGTTACATACTCACATCTGATAACTTAGGAATGATAGATGAGAGAGAACATGCAGTGTTTGTCTTTCTGGGTCTGGGTTACTGTGGGAACCTGTTTTCAGGTTCCTCGTGGCTTTACCCAGAGAGGAGGATTAGGACCATGGGCCTGAGTGCAGGTGTCTGAGATGGTCTGCACTTGGCTGTGCTGGGGGAGGAGGTCTTTTGCTCCACCCCTTGGTGTCTCTATAAATACCCTGGGGCAGAGACAGTCAGGGCTCCTTGGAATAGGTTCCAGGTCCTCTCGAGGCTATCCTTTATTTTCTATCTGTTTATCTCTACAATCTAAATCCTTCTATCTAACATTTCCTGCTGCTCGCACTCAAGAAAACTCTGGGGAACTGTGGGGTTGGTGGGTAAATGCCCCACAGGTTACCTCACTCAATATCATCATTTCTAGTTCTATCTATTTACCTGCAAATTTTATGATTTTGTTTTTCATTACAGCTGAATAGTATTCCATAGTGTGTGTGTATTGCATTTTATTACCCATTAATTGTTTGAAGGTCATTTGGGTTGTTTACATTTCCTAGCTATTGTGAATAGAGCAGCAGTGAACATGACTTAATATCTGTGGAGTAGTATGTCAAGGTCTTTGGGCATAATGCCAAGGAGTGGTATAACTGAGTCAGATAACAGATTTATTTTTTAGCTTTTTGAAGGTTCATCACACTGATTTCCATGGTGACCAGACCAGTTTACAATTCCCCTAGTGAAAGAGGGTTCCCCACTTTTCATATACTCTCCAGCATTTCTTGTTGGTTGGTTATTCTGTTGATCTTTGCCATTCTGACTATGGTAAAATGAAATCTCAAATCTCCTTTTGATTTGCATTTCCCTAATTGCTAGGAAAGCTGAACATTTTTGAAATATTTCTTAGGCATTTTTATTTCTTCTTTTGAGGACTTTCTGCTCAGAGCCCTAGCCCATTTTTGAATGGGTCAATTTTTTTAGTTTGTTTTTTGTATTCTTTGTATACTCTGGATATTAATCCTCTGCCAGATATAGATGGCAAAGATTTTCTCCCATTCTGTGGCTTCCTCTTCACTCAGTTGTTTCCTTAGCTGTGCAGAAGCTTTTATTCTGTTTTTTTCATTTTTCTTTATTAAGAAATTTTCTACTCACTCTACATACCACCCACAGATATCCCCTCCTCCCTCC